>JAQMYG010000007.1:17142913-17154328 GCA_030014215.1 Clariallabes teugelsi
TTATATTATATTATATTATATTATATTATATTATATTCACTTTTTCTTTTGGTGGTTAAAGACAATTGCACTTAGGATATTACAGTAATAAAATATTACAATAGTTCCCCCTACTGGAAGCTGGAGCAACTCTTATAATAGAATACAATTTAAATTTTAAAAACTGAACTTGGATTTAAGGATCATATTAAACCATTTCATAACAGTTAATACCTTATTTGTTTGAGAAAGTATGCCCAAGCAAGCATTCTGCACCAACCACCAGCTGCCCTGTTTTCTTTCCCTCATGAGGTCTGCAGTATGCTCAGCAATATGTCAGGGCTAACGTCTCCCCTTTGTAAAATAAGGGGCTGTAGAGCTTAGACTCAGGCAATGTGCTACTCATTGCCTCAGACAGGAAGTGTCTCAAGGGAGCAGACTGCAGTGAAGCAATTTACATTCATTATGTCCATTTGTACAAGTCATTTGTGGTGGTCTGCAGGCCTCACAGTACTCCGCTCTGTCCTACCAATTACACTTTACCCCATCCA
The DNA here is from genome assembly GCA_030014215.1 of Clariallabes teugelsi. Lineage (NCBI taxonomy): Eukaryota > Metazoa > Chordata > Actinopteri > Siluriformes > Clariidae > Clariallabes > Clariallabes teugelsi. The sequence continues at coordinate 17,143,444 of JAQMYG010000007.1, forward strand.
CTCTCGTGAATGGCCACTACTCACTACTACTTCTTCCAGGTCATCTTTGACAGAATTTCTGATCCTATATCACATCTGGTTTGTAACCTCCTAGGCGGTGCTTTTAAACCTTTGGAAAGAAAGAATCACTTCTTCTAAGACTTAAATGTCACAAGTATTAGAGCACAGGAAATCAGCTCCATACGTATAAAGGAACTTTTGTTAAAGTGCAGATTTGCAACTGAGCTGTTAAAATTTCATTATAAATGTAGAAATAATTTGTAAAGGGAAGGAAAAAACATACATACTGTAATTATTTAACTATTGTTTTGTTGCAGCATCTTTTGCTTTAAATACAGCACTCATTCTTTTTGAATAAAAGTCTGCCAACTTTGTATCTCATGCTTTAGAAATTCACAGCTCACTTTGAGTCCTTCTACAAGTTCAAAACCGGATTTGAATCTGCCCTATGACTGGACCATTCCTAAAGGTTGATCTGTTTCTCAAGTCACTCCTTTGTTGTCTAGGATTTTTGCTGTGGGTCATTATTATGTTGGAAGGTGTTTTTTTTTTTTTTTGAGCAATTCAGCCGTCTAACAGAGACCTACAGTACAGGATTTACTTTATCTTGACTAGAGCTCAGCTTGGTCCCAGCTGAAGAGAAGCAGCCCCATAGGATGATGTTGGCACCATCCGTGCTTAGATATTTTTTCCGTCTAGCCACCCTACCCTATAGCCCAGACATATGAAGAATGTAAGAGATTGTTGTTAAGTGCATGGATTAAGCAGGAGTTGGTAGATATTTCTGTAGCTACTGTTGCAGTAGGTCTCCTGGCAGTCTCCTACATCAGTTTTCTCCACATTTCATCATTCCCTTTATGGTAATCCATTGTACATTTTATGTTTTGGAAATGCATTTGTACCCTCTCATGATCAGTAACTTTTTTCACAGTGAGATCATGTACATGCCTTGCTAAGTCTTTGTGGACCATGGCTGATCTGCAGACAGATCCTTTCGCCTCCCCTTACTCGTTCTGTAAAATAAATATACACTGTCTTCAGGCTGTCTCCACTACTTAGCTTACTCACAGCAGGCTTGATTAGAAGCAAAGCAGCTCTAATGATTGCATGGCAGTGTGGTTTCACTGATTGGGAGTGATTTTTGTGCTTTTCTTGGAGCAGGTGTTCCTCAGCCTGCTGTAAGTTGGCACCGATTAGAGGGCAAGCTGAGTGCCAACATCATTTCACTCACAAATGGCTCTTTGCTACTTCACAATCTCACGCTGCAGGATGATGGCACCTACAGCTGCATAGCCTCCAATCCCATCGGCAAAGCTTCAACTTCTAGCAGGATCCATGTAGCTGGTGAGTTGCTGAATTATTTTCCTACATTTTGTAATTGCTTGGTTCTCCTCTTGACAGTGAAAACCCTCTGTGATCAGGACCCCAGTCATTCGCAGGTCACCCTGCACACATGTATTTGCAGAAAAAAGAGTGCACAGATTTAGTCGTCAATCCACCTACTGCTACCAAAAAAGTGGAGGGAATCCACATGAGAGCATACTAACTAATAGAAAAGTTAGACAATATACAGAACATACATGTTGGTAGAATTCAGCCACTTATTTTTTTTCTTCTCCTTTACATTCTTCCATCAGCATCTTCATACTGAAACAGATTTCACTCTTGACAAATTTCTAACTATTTGAGTCCATATAAAGAGATGCATAGATTACTGTTGGGAGCAGTGTAGTTTAGAGTTAGAGTTAGGAGCAGTGTAAGCATCTGTCCCTTTCAAATTAATTCCTATGTCAATTATGTCATTTTTAAAAGTCAAATATGAAGAAACATTCCGCAGGGGGCCATGCTGATAGGAAATTAGCGATGATTCTCTGGAACTGATCATAGTCCAGACTCATCCACAGCTGCTTGACTCCTTAATTCATTTACTTTAATGTCTAATGTGAGTGGAATGGGGTCACTAGCACTCTCCAAGATAAAGGACCAAAGTGATTAGGGAAATAATGAGACAGCCATTAGAACCAGCCTTTGTAATCACAGGTAATTGTCACCTATTGGTAGGAATTAAAATAATATCCTCTAATATAACTCTGCATTACATTATTTTCTTAAATACTGTGAGTTCATTCAGCAGCTATTTGATGATGAGTGTATAACCCAGATGTTTCAGACCTGTTTAACATACCATTAAATTCTTGCAAATGTTGATTGTTGCCAGTTGATAGAGCTGGAAAAAGTACAGAGACACGTTTCTTAGGATCCAAATTGTACTCAAACATTCCACTCGAGTGAACATCAAGGCTTCTGCATTTAAGATTGCTCAAGTATTTACTCACTCATTCATCTTCTATACCGCTTTATGGTCACACTCTGGTCAATTTAGGAACGCCAATTAGCCTAATCTGCATATCTTTGGACTGTGGATGAAACCGGAGTACCCAGAGGAAACCCACCAAGCACGGGAAGAACATGCACACTCCATGCACACAGAGACGGGAATCGAGCCTGGCCGGGAATCGAACCCGGACCCTGGAGGTGCAAGGCGACAGTGCTAACCTCAAGTCTTTAGTGAACTAAAAAAAATACGTTAAGTAATGAAATGAGCTGACTACAAGTGTCCTGCACAACTAGCTAGTTTGGAAAGCATTAAGGAAAATATTATTCTAATTCACGCAAGCCTGGAAATTGGTTTGCTGGTTAACTGATGTTAAATTAACCTTAACGAATGATTGCTAAGTTTGTTTGGCCCAACAAAACTTAGCTCAATTAGCTAGGTTAAAGGCTAATTTACAAAACTTAATGAGTTGCTGGCGGCATGGTAGCGTAGTAATTAGCACTTTGGCCTTACACCCCCAGGATCAAGGGTTCCATTCCTGCTTCCGGTCTGTGTTCATGAAGTTTGCATGATCCTACTGCATGCTTAGTGGGTTTCCTCCGGATACACCGGTTTTCTCTCACAGTCCAAAGACATGCAAATTAGGCTAATTGGCCTTCCCAAATTGCCTGTAGTGCATATGTGTGGATAAGCGGTATAGAAGGTGAATGAGTTAGCTATAATTATGACTAATTATATTTGTGAGGCAAATGGGACATATTTCTGTTCTAAATCATGCATTGCAGCAAATACAACGTCTTGCTATGAAAATAAAAAGTAGGAACCAAAAACACTTTCAAAGTACTTCGAAGGTCAAAAAGTGCAAGAACTTTTCATAATGCTTGATAGAAGATCAGGAGAATCTTTACATGTCATCTGTTAAATTAAATCAATGTAGATTTATTGGTAAATACGTAAAAGTCTGGAAGTTGAAAGCACTATTGTGATTAAGTCATTTTTCTTCTGTTGTTGTAGATGTCAGAGAGACAGCATTAAATGAGAAAAGCTCCTTGTCGAAGGATGTGAACAGGAAACCAGTCGTGATGGCCTCCCGCTCTGGAACAGTCATCACAGTCAGTCCTGGGGACATCCTGAGGATCGGTAAAGTGTCATTTCTAATATAAATGACTGTGTATGTGGGTGTGTTTTGAAAGAACTGTGAGTTATTATTAGTCAGACTGAATAGAAGATTGCAGTATTACGTCTGAGCTTCGATGAAAGATTTTGCTGTCAAATTTGGGTCAGACTGAAGCATATTGACTTTGCAAAATTAAAGATCTCATTTCCTCTTTAATGCTTTATGTTTAATACAAGTCTACAGAAAAAGATTGACGAAAGCAATTAATGAAGCAACTTGTTGGAGGTCAAAGGTCATTTCATTATTTATTGTTTCTGTAGCTACTGTAATGACCTGCTTTGAAATGCATTTATGTGGCTAATTTATGATAATTCAGATTAGGATAAGGAATAAACCGCCTTTTTGTCCACAGGTTGTCCAGTAGTCTCAAGCCATAGGAAACCTATCAAGTGGACATATGAGAATCAAACCCTGAAGCAAACACCAGGCCTGCACTACCGCATGCTTGCTGCAGGCCGCATTATAGAAGTGCACACTCTGAACAGCATGTTTGAAGGATACTTTGCGTGCCAAACCCACACCAACAATCAGATGATCTCTGCTTGGATTCACATTCTCTCACAAGGTCAGTGTCTGTGCATACACGTGTGTGGAAAATAGATTAAATTGATAAAAAGTAAAGGAAAAAATGAAACAAATGACTTTCTACACCCTTATGCTTCAGGAATTGGCCAGAAAAGAGTTTTAACCTGTTTCTTTCCATTTAACACACCTCATTTATCTTACGCTTGCAGTTTTTTTGTATTTTCCCCCACATCATATTTTAACATCATGCTTCTCTGTCGGTCACTGCATTCGAAACATGTTCCAAAACTAAGCAGTATGTAGAGAGTGGTAAGTTTAAAGCAGACATACTGTATAAAGTGAGGCGAACATTTTTCACTCTTTGCAGCTGATTAGTGTCAGTGATCCCATATCAGTTTTATCCCTAAATACATCATTCATAACTTCAACTTAGTTTTAAAGCATAAAAGTTGCGCAGTCTCTCATACATCACAAATGATATGAACAATAAGATGAAAAATGTGTGGACGCCTGACCATCATGTATGTGCTTTATGAACATACAGTACCATTATATATTTAGTGTCTCTTTGCTGTTATAATTACCTCCACTCTTCTAAGAAGGCTTTCCACTAGGTTCCTGCGGGGATTGGTGCTCATTATTAGACAAGATTATGATTGAGATCATGCACTGACGTTGGTTTAGGAGGCCTGGTATGCAACTGGCATTTCAGTTCTTCTCATTGGGGTTAAGGTCAGGGCTCTGCGCAGGACTCTTAAGTTCTCCCACACTAAATTTGGCAAAATTTGGCAATTTGGCTATAATGGTAATTTATGCACAAATTTGCACATACTGTATAGTGAAATCTGTGGCATATTTCAATTTCTGGCAATTTTCACCAATTTAGAATAAATGAACATAATACACTTACAAAGAACTTATCAATGTTCTCAGAATAGGTGACACTAACCAGAATTTATAGATTACTTAAGATACATGTGTAGCACAGCCACATAAAGGGTCGTCTGATCGTTACACATGAATGATAAAAATGTTTGATATTATACAAAAATGAGAACACATTTAATACCATTCTGTATGTACTGTATAGGTAGATATGTCAGATATTCTAAGCTGTTATAACATTTAAATTAAGTTAGCTTTTAATGAATGTACCACTTGTAGCATTATTAAATTTGAATATCATAAAAAAATTTTTTTTTAACTTTCATTTTTAATTAAAAAAAAATTTTTTTTTTAACTCTTATATATTCCAGATTAATTACATATAAAGTTAAATATTTCAAGCCTTTTTCGTTTTCATTTCCATGAATACAGCTTTCAAATTTTAAGGTGTAGAGTCCATTATGCAAGTTTCCTGTCCTTAATATAATTGTTTAATGCCGTTCTGAAGAAAGGTCCACAGTATGTATAAATCTCATCCATCTGAAGTTCCCAGAGAAGGTAGTGCTGTTATCATAACTCTTGTTTACTGCGCTGAGATGGATCCCCTGCTAGTCACATACTGTATGGAAACATACTGAAAACCGCCACTATGAAACAAAACCTACAGTATTTAATTTAAAGGAATGTTAATTGCCTATCCGCATCAAGGAATTCTATTTAACTGGACATTTATCTTTTTGCCTAAATGTAAAAACACATTTATAAAACAGACACATTCTTTGTGTGAACCTTTAGACAAATCCTTTAATAATCATAAATTTAGTATAAGCTGCTGCAATTTGTTCTTGTGTTCTTGTCTCCAGAATTTGAGTGGCGTTTGGCTGAATGGAGTGCATGCAGTGCGAGTTGTGGAAATAAAGGTTCTCAGAGCAGAAAGGTTCACTGCGTAAGTAGCAGCGGGCACGAGATGCCCCCTTCGTCCTGCCAACATCTTCCTAAACCGTTCTCCCAAACACGGCCGTGTAACCTCCACGATTGTCCTCCCAGGTACTGTACACACTCCACACTGCCAAAACAGAGTCTTTATATCAAATAGAGCTTGTATTTACTGTATATAGTTATGTCCAGAAGTCTAAATGTATTTAATAAATTAACAAAAATTTGTACATATTATATTTTATATAATAATACAAAATTCTGACTTTTTTTGTTGTTGCTTCAAATCATTTTACTTTAGGTTTACACTGTACACTGCTAGTTATATCTCTAAACATTTAGCAAAACAACTAATCCCTGTACAGTATCTTACTGTACATCACTAATCATACAGACAAAGTCCACGCTGAACATTTTGCTTTTAATTTGTGTCTGCAGTTTATCTCGCACGAACAGCTGAACCTTAATCTCTGATTTGGTTCCTTTTGTTCCATTTAAAATAAATGTAGCATTTCGGCTTTGTGTCATTATATTTTGCCATCTATACAGATGTGTTTAGAAATAATATGTACAAGGTCATTAAGGTTCCTTGGGTTGCCTTTACTTTATCAAGCGATGAGTCACATAACAAGTTCAAGACGGATTTGCAGTACCGATGACCACAACCTCAACTATATTCATGCCAAAATATCGTGGCACGCACTTTCTGTCTTTAATAAATCCTCGGCAGATGATAGATGACTTTGTAGATCTTAGACAGTGTATTCAGTAACAGCTAGATCATATGCAGAGAGCTGCAGCTTAGACGTTGCTGACCAACCTATTAAAAGAACTCATCTGTCATCCCTGCTTTAACCTCAGCCTTTCCATGGGGTTGGATAAACACTTTAGAGACTCATCAGTCACATACTGTACAACTAGTCCATGGAGTTGCCGCGATTGACTTGAAGAAAGAGTTCATCCAAATATAAAATGCACACAATTTTCCTAATATTTTAAATCAGTCATGAGGCTAATATAGCTACATACCAAGTTAAAAAAAAAAATATTCGTACTGATGTTTATGTAGAGTGACACCTATAAAAATGGACAAAAGAGCATTACAGACATTACATATTGGATATCAGCTGTTCTGAAGCTGGAGTCAGTTCCTTTTTACTCATAGTTAACAGTGTCACATACTGCACAATGCTAATCTGGTAACAATAAGTGTCTATTACCTGCTTTAGCCTCAAAACTTCATAGAAAGTAAGGATCAAACTTTAAATACAAGCACAAGACATGACTGTTCAACTACAGTTGAGCCATGGGCAAATTGTGTAAACTGTACTATTGATCAAACCATTGTGTCATTTATCTTTTTGGAGATTTTACCAGTAATGTCAAAGTTGTGGGATAATTAGGGTAATATGATGCCTCAGTTCAGTTCCCACACAATGCCCAAACCCCAGCCACTGGATACAGTGCGGGTCCCAAGTCCAAATAATAATGGGAGGGTTGCGGCAGGAAGAGCATCTGGCTTAAAACCTGTGCCAAGTTGGTGTGCAGATTGATGGTCTGCGGATCGATAACCCCTCAATGGGAGCAGCCAAAAGACCAACAACAATAATGCTGACACTGTAATATTATTCTATAAATGTTACACAAATATTTCTTGTTAAAAAGTTTCATCATAATATTGATACCTTTTAAGTTAAATAATACTTTTGTTATATACCGATCAGTCATAACACTAATACTAATTGCATAACATTGATTATCAGATAGGTGTAGGTTAGGACCATACTTTGAGGGGTTTGAGGGTTTGATTCCTACCTTGGGTCTGTGAGCATTGAATTTGCATGATCTCCTCATGCTTGGTGGGGTTCTCCTGGGTACTCTGAGTTCCTCTTACAGCCTAAAGACATGCAGATTAGGTTAACTGGTGTTTCCAAATTCCCTGCAGTGTATGAGTGTGTCCAGGGTGGCTTCTTGCGACCCTGTAATGACTGAGTGAGAGTGATGATCAATTATATACCGGTAAACTGGTGACAAGTTTATGGGCGCCCAAGGCTCATTTATACCTGTGGAGATCAAAGGCTGGTCTGATACCACAGAAAAGCCAATGTAGCACAAATTAGGGAAAAAAGTCAGTATTGGCTATGGAAGAAAGGTATCAGAACACCCAGACAATGAGTTCAAGGTTGTTGATTTGGCCTCCAAAATCCCCAGATCTCATTCCAAGCAACCATCCATGGGATGTACTGGACAAACAAGTCTGATCCATAGTGGCCCCACTTTATAACTTAAAAACATCTGGATCCAGGTGCCAGATACCACAGCACATCTTCAGAGGTCTTGTGGAGTCATGTCTCAAGGGGTCAAGGCTGTTTTTGGTGGCACAAGGGGAACCCATTAGCTTCATGAAATCAGCAGCGCTATGGTTTAACTCATTCTTTTACTTTCTTCATCCTGTGCTGGATTGTGCTGGATCCACAGCCTGTTCTATGAACACTGGAGTGTGAAATGGGAATACATCCTCAATGAGATATTACATGCACAGAACATCAATCCAAGTCGATCTCTGACATACCTGGTCTATTCTCTGCTCTACATAAAAGTTTTTGTGCAGAAAAAATAAAATCATTGGCATTGCTAGGGGTTACCCTAACAAACCACTCCATCCCCAACTATCCTTGTGATGCCAGTAAATAATAATTGATCAGATCCCAAATTTAAATGAAATCATGTCTAAATAAACACATGCCAACTGGAAATGTACTAAGAGTGTGTATTATGGATTTCTCTCAGCTGGGGGTCCACCATGTGGTCCAAATGCTCCACGTCATGCGGTCGCGGTTTCCGGCAGAGGCGGGTGTCATGCCAGCGTCTGGAGGCCAGCGGGAGTGTTCGGGTTTTGGCTGACGCAGCGTGTGAAGGAACATCACGCCCTGAGCACAGAGAGACGTGTGTGTTAGAAGCTTGTGCTGATTGGATCAGTGGACCCTGGGGACAGGTAGAGCTTATATTATAGACCCACTTCAAAGCTCTAATACCATATATGATTTTAGGGGAAATGGGTTCCTCAAGGGTTCTATGGTTCTAGCTATGAGAATGGATCTACTAGGAAATTGTGGTTTGTGAATAGCTGACATTTTGGTTAAAGAAATTCTCATTAGATTGGAACATGCCTAAGAAACTTTTGTTTAATGCCCTGTGGCATTGTGGAACATGAGAATGAGTGCTCCAGGTAATGTATTTTAGCCAACTATTACCCATCCCGTACCCATTCCTTTCTTTTCCTTTCCTTTCCCTTCCTTCACGTCCCTTCCATTAGGACCCTGTCCCTTTCTCGTTCTTCAGACATACTGTATTCTTTTCTTCCCTTTAATTCCCTTAGAGCCCTTTCCATTTTTCCATTATACTTAACTTTCCTTATCCTAATATTAATTCCACTGGATCTCTTTCCCTGACATTACTTTCTTCCTTAATATTTTTTGCTTCCACTCTTTTTCCCTCCCTTTCTCACTTCCCTTTTTTCCCTTCCTAAATCAACATTTTGGGAGAGAAAAACTAACTTTCTGATTATTTTTCGATGACATATTTTAGGCAAATGTTCTCATTTTTACATTTTTCAGTGGTTTCTGTTTTCTTTAAGTGCTAAAAACACAAATTTAATAATTGTACTCCGGTTATACCAAGATTTACATTAATCAATCATACAGTATGTAGAATATTAGCCAATTAGACTGCCTGATTTTTTTTTTTTTTGCCATACTGTAAGTAGTTGTCAGTGTTTGTAAATAATTGGGAAAGTTAAAAACTTTGGAGAGAAATGGTTCTTAGATGTGCTTGGAGTGCAATAATGACAAACGATATCTAGAAAGGTTACAAAAACATGGATTAAAATGGATTAAGGTTTGTGTATGGCCACACATACAGCTGAATGTGGACAACATCAACAAACACAAGGCTGTGTGTTCCAAGGTATGCAAGTGAAAAAATTATTCTGTCACCTTCTATAACACAAACGTTTTATGCAGTCAGGATCTTTATGTGATTTTGTGTCCAGTGTTCAGGCCGCTGTCTCGGTCCAGGTGTGGCAACGCAGAGAAGAACAGTGATGTGCAAGAAACTGAATGGCTCAGACTTGGCTTGCGATCCCAGAGAAAGGTGTGTATTAACTCTTTTTCTCATACACACACACAAACACACGCACACACACTAGAAGGAACCTGCTCAGATTGATATACACTCTAACTTTCACCTTCTGTCCTTTCAGACCAGCCCCAGTAAGAAACTGCACATCAGAATTGTGCAATGTTCACTGGAAGGTGTCTCCATGGCGAATGTGCACTGCAACCTGTGGAAGTGGCTTCCAGTCACGCAGGGTTGAATGTGTGCATCAGAATTATAACAAGACCCATCCTGACCTTCATTGCGCCTGGCAGCGTCGCCCTGTCACCTGGCAACACTGCAACATCACTTCCTGTGGCAGTATGTTTTTTCCCCCACTTTCCTCATCTCTGTATCTGACTTTTATACTGTACATGCTTTGCCGTCAGGACCCTCACTGCTGCGTGCCCACTCTAATTTTATAAACAAGCACACACACACACAATTCTGTACAAACACCCATCAGCCACTTAAATAGGATTAACTCTCCACCTAATCATTTATCCAGCTATCTGATCAGTGGCGCGCTCAGATTCATCAAAATTAAGCAGCTGAAAAAAACAAAAAACAAAAAGAGCAAATGATGCCATGGTCAAAGTTATGAGATCAGATTTACTCCACTTTTATGATTATTTATTTAACCAATTTTGGATGCTCTTTATATATAACTGCACGATTTCTTTCTGATACATGATTGGCAGATTGAATAATTGCATGAATGTGCAGGAATACATGTTTTACAAATAACGTGAGCAGGGAGTGCATTTTTTAAAAGATGTTAAAGAAGAACTTTTTGGAAGGGGTGCGAACATCATACCAACTGTACAGTATATTCTCAAACTTTAAAGGTCCATCAAAGGTCCAGAAAACTT
>JAQMYG010000007.1:17166333-17179136 GCA_030014215.1 Clariallabes teugelsi
TTTGGTTTACGAGTGTTTTGGAATACGAGCCCGCTTCCGGAACGAATTATGCTCGTAATCCGAGGTTCCACTGTACAGGTACAATATATAACAGTGTTACAAATGACAAATGAACAATCACACCTGCACAGCATTGACTCGGGAGACAGTAGCTTTGAAAGGAAAGTGCTGATAAGACAGTGTGGCCAAAGAAAGTTTTAATATAACCGAAACGCAGATCTTTTTTGAGTCACCTTTGCGTGTGCTTGATAGATAGTAAATGTGCACCTTATCATCACATCAATATTTAAATTTGTTTGTTTGTTTAACATTAATGACCAATGTATTTGTATTTGGTTACATCCCTAAAATGTAAATTAAGCATGTGTAAACTAAAACGCTAATGTACTGTACAGCAAATGAAAAAATTGAACTGAATGCTCCTTGAGAGATTTTCTACTCCCCCATATCTTCTGTATGCCACTCTACAACAAAAGAAAATGAAGTAGCCTTTAAGAGTACTCCTCATTCTCCTGTATTACCTTTATAGGTTGGTATTGTGTCCACTTTTCCAGAAGCACCTCGCATTCTCTCCTTAGGCCGCTGTGGTAAAACACGCTCTATTTCGTAAGGGCCAAACTCCTGGTTGTACGTAGTGGCCAAGTCAATCACACCTTGACTAGGTTGGTATTCAGCTCTTTTTTTCCCAGGGCGCGGGCTCACTTCATAAGCAACAAAATCAGACCTGTTGCATATAAAACAGAATGAGGCAGGGACAGCAACATAAATGAGACTTTTTCAAGTAAATTTAAACACCCAGTTTAGGTCAGTGATATGACAAATTTGCCATTTACATTGGGTATAGAAAAGAATCCCCCCTTTTAAAATAATCACATTTTTCTTCTTTGCAGCCTGAAATGAAGACAAACTGTTTTTGTTTTATACAGCTGTACTATGGGCAACTTTTAACATCCAAGTAAATGATAGGCTTTTAGAAAAGGATTCATCCCTTCATAGATGCACAGTGAAATCTATTATTAAGATGTACAGTAGAAGGTATTTGATACAAGACAAACTATCCCTGGATCGAAACTATATGAAAGAGCCAGGAGGAAACTGGTCAGAGAGGCTACCAAGAGGCCTACAGCAACTCTGAAGCAGTTGCAGGAATTTATGACAAAGAGTGGTCATTGTGTTTATGTGACAACAATATCAAAAATTCTCCACAGTTGTGGCTTGTATGAGAGAGTTGCATGTAAAAAAGCCACTACACAAGAAAGGCCACATGAAGAATGAAATTTTACATGCAGATACAGATGACAACCTTAGTTTGACAACCTAATTATATATATAATTATTTTGATATTTAGTCATTTTACTTTATTATTTTAGGCATTTAGGGTGTATATACTGTATACTGTATGTAATAGGGGTGTTTAAGTAAAACTGGGACTGAATGTAATGTAAACTTCTGAACAAATGTATAAAAACAGATTGATGCTGACAGAAGATTTTACGAGGCTCATAAATACATGAGAATTGTGCAAATGTTTTAAAGAAGGCCATACTTCTGTGAAGTAGTATTCAAAAAGCAGTATCAGCTGTCTGTGGGAACTGTACACATCATTCATGAACACCACGTGCATATTACAGTCCTGCCCTCATTCCAAGCCATTTTCACATGTTTGGGTCATTAAAGGAGTTCCTGGGAGGCCAGGGTTTCAGACATGAAGCAGGCGGTCCAATCATGGCTCTGGCCTACTGAGCAAACTTTCTATCCGGCTTGACTTGAAAACCCTTCGTAGAAAGTGTTTTTTTTTTACCTAAAGGTGGTGGTCCCATCCATTCGTTCACGGTTTCTTCTTTCGTCCTGTTTGGGTTTAAGGTTCTTGCGTGGCTGATAACTCTTGTAGCCTGGGTATTTCTCCGTGTACTCAGTCACTACACAATCCTGGCAGCCCTTCGTGTAGAGTGCTGTGGGCTGTTGTTTGCAACGGTGGCGTCTACAGACATGTCAGGTAAAAGTAAATAAATGAATAAACTACTTTTAGCTTATTATTGTTTTCTGGATATACAGTAGGGATAATGAATGCTGCAATGCCTCAGTTAGATCCTTAGATAACACCATACTGCTTAAATTCTGGATTCTGATTGGTTAGAATGTGCAACTGCAAGGTAAAATATATGACTATATACACTTGTATGATGGACCTTCTATCTTCTGAGATAAATAATAAATGTTCCATTAGTTATGGATGAATAATGGATATCATTAATATGATGGTATTTTTGTAAGAACTTTGAACATTTATTGAACATTTATTTAACACTGATATTTAATTACTGATGATTACATGATAGCATCAATGATGTTGCGACTACAGACATCTTTACAGGAACCATAGTATTTAGTAAACAAGTATACACATTGTTGCTGTTCAAGTTTTAAAAAGAAATGGGGTACACCCTGGATGCCAATCCATTATCCATTGCAGGGCACATATACTAAAGGCAGTTTGGGATGCCATTTAGTTTAATGTGCATGTCTTAGGTCTGGGGGAGGAAACCCACCAAGCACAAATTCCATGCACACAAATGCGAGGGGAGAATTGAACCCGGACCCAGGATGTGCGGGGCAACAGTGGTAACCACTACACCACCGTGCCACCTTTGTATTTATATATAACTTATGTGTTTGTGTGTGTGTGTGTGTGTATATATATATATATATATATATATATATATATATATATATATATATATATATATACTTCAGTACTGTATCTCATACTGAGGAAAACCAGTCCCTGGTGTAATGTAAATAATTTATAGAGGACTCTTTATAAACTAAATAACAAAGAAATTATTTACAAAAGTAACAGAACTTTTTTCTCTCTCGCCTGGATGTATGATCAGCCTTACCCGCAGTTGCAGATTTCACACACACAGCGTCGCTCCATGGCTGGAACACTGAAACAGGAGAACTTTAAATTAATTTTATTGAATTCCTGTCTCAGGAGCCACACTCAGTGCCAACCTCGAGTCCCCGCGCTCGCGACGCGTAACACACGTTTCTATGGCAACTCTCCATGACAACAAATAAGAGTCCTCTTGACGACCAAAGACCAGAATATTACGTCATTCGTTTATGAGTCTCTTCAATTTATAGTCCCATACATAATCCTACATATCCCATAATCCTCCAGTCAAAAAGAAAAAAGAAAAAAAAAGAAGCGGATAATACTACTGCTACTCCTTGTGATTCGACACTATTTTAATTTGTTTTATTTCGCGGAAATTTCACACAGTGCTAGAATTCTAAACTTTAAAATTCTTTTTTAATGGATTAATTAAAATATTTATACCATACATGCGCACTGAACGAATCTGAGTAGAATATCGTTCAAATACGATTTTCCTATTGGAGGATTTGTTGTGACATCACAGTGACGTCACCTCCAATTTACTTCCGGGAAAAGACAAAACAACGTGAGTAGAGCCTGTCATGCTTTTTACTGAGTTGTGCTTTTCACATATCACATATTTCACAAATTCGAGCTTTTCTCATATTCATAGTTTACTTTTCAATAACTGTGCATGTGAACTCAGTTACCCACAGTTGAAGGTAAATGCTTCAGAAAGCCAAGGCATAACATTTAGCTGAGTTAGCTAGCTAACTACAACGGCTAACTTTGCAGGTGTTTTAATATGAAAGTTGCATATATATACTTTCACTACACATATACGAGATTATCATATGGCTGCTTAAAGCTTCTGTTAGTTACAGGGCTACGTTAGTATTCTGGGATGCTGGTTGCTATAGTAACACGTGCAGACAGCTCCAGCTGTGTGACAAAATTGGACTTCATTGACTCAGAACACACGCAGGAAATTGTGCTAATAAAGGAAAGGAAAATGAAGTGCAAAGTACATTCAGTAAAAGTTAACCCACCACACTGCATTCTGTAATGGAGGCAGAGATAAATTACAGCACTGACATGACAGAGGTGTCTTGTTTAAACAAACAATCTTAAAACATTATATTTATTGTCTCGCACCTCTAGGGTCTGGGTTCAATACCCACTTTGAGTCTGTGTGAATGCAGTTTGCATGTCCTTCCTGTCGTTGATAGGTGTTCTCCCACAACACTCCCGCTATTCCTTCCACAATCCAAAAACTTGCAGACTAGGGTCTAGATTACCAAATTGCCCCTAGTGTATGAATGACAAATGGGCGTTGAGCTGGCAAACCAACCCCTGAAGTAACTGCCATAGAAACGGCAGACAAACTGAGTCTTCAGGGAGGGGAGTATCTGTCGATGTATGATGTGCTGGAAGCAAAATACAAAACAAACAAACAAACAAACAAAAAAAAAACTGATGCAACCTATAGAACTCCAACTAGATGCTGAGAGGAAACGTATCGAGAAGAATGAGACTGTTGAAGTACCGGATAGAACAGATGAAGAGTTCAAGACACAGAATGAGTCAAGTCAAGATCAGAAAAGGAGGCATTAGCTATTTTATGGAAGGCTGGTCTGAAAAATCAGCTTTAAGGAGCACGCCA
Source organism: Clariallabes teugelsi (assembly GCA_030014215.1). Taxonomy (NCBI): domain Eukaryota; kingdom Metazoa; phylum Chordata; class Actinopteri; order Siluriformes; family Clariidae; genus Clariallabes; species Clariallabes teugelsi. The sequence goes on from JAQMYG010000007.1 coordinate 17,170,879, forward strand.
GTTAGCATCAGACATGCTTGTTCATGTAGTTGTGTATGTTTGTTTACTATTCTTTCTCTTGACCAGCCTTTGTGTGTTGGAGTTAATATGTTGAGTCGGTTTCGATGTGGTGGTAGGTCCATTGTATTTTGATCACTATTCTGTCTTCCTGTTTGAAAAGCAAATATATATAGAATTAAATTTGGCAATCAAGTCATGTTAAGCTCAGGAAAGTATCCATAAGCTATAGTAACGCAGTTACTACAGGAGATGTGTCTCTTCCGCAACTTGGTTCGAAGTTATCCGTGTTTTAAAAATTTTTTTTTTAAGAATGCGTTTCTTTTCCTGCGCAGGAACAATTCCAGTGGGCTCCTGTCATTCACAGACATATGGCCTTCTTTAAAATGTTTGCAATGTTCAGATGTTTTATTGCAGCTAAGTGTCTCAGCACCATACTGTGCTTAAAGTTTTCTTTAAATGTTTCTGTAAAACAGTTACAGGCCTTCATTCAAAACAAATTTCATCAATAGTCCCAGTTTGACTTGAACGCCTCTTGTACTTTGTCACATTCTGAAAATTCATCTTTTTATTCCTCTGTCTTTCTCTTTGTAGATTATTGTCAGAATGGGGCACACAAGTTTAGAAAAAATCATTGCACTACAGAAGAAAACGTCAAACATTAGAAATATTTGTATTTTGGCCCACGTGGACCATGGTAAGTAACAATTCAGTTTGTTGTCAGGATTATTTTGTACAGATTTTAAATGTAAACTTGTGATGTGTGTTTTAGTTGATTGAGATGAATATAGTGCACAACCATGGCTTATTATAGACCACATTACTTTACAACAACAAATAACTTGCTTTTTGGCTGGATATTCCACTGGTCTAAGAGTGTTGAGGCGTTAAACCAGAATATTAGATAAATTTAATTAGAGCTATATTTAAAAAAATTGCTGACATTCCTGGCCTGCTGCTCTTTGGATTGTATTTCAGAAGTAAAGTAATCTTGTTAACCCTAGCTGTGAAATTAAAGAGAACCGTATCACAGGTATCACAGATATTCTGACAGCTTCTTCTGATGTCAGATTGAATTGATTCTCATATGCAATTTGCTACAGAACATAGCTATCAAATAACTTTATCAAAGCCTGACTGTGTGAGAAAACCAGGACTGTTGTTGAGAATTTTAAAATCTGAAATAGTTTTAACTTCTTGAACATGCATGGTTTCATGTGTGTTATTTCCTTGTCTTAATGTCTTCATTATTATAAAGAAATAGTAATAAAAAATGACAGATAAACTTGTATTTGATTGATAGGCTTGTGTATGTTTGGCTTTATCTTAATCCACAAAGCTCTAATGTTAATATTGTGTTAAAAAGCAAGGGGAAATGTAATAAAGAGATAACATGGCATGCAGATACAGACTGTGTGTGCGTGCATATGGCCACACCAGTTGTATAATAGGATGGTAAAGACTGCACCGTTACTCGTCATCAGTTTAATAATTGTTTAATACATGCTTGTTGTGACTTTTAAGAATTTCTTTATCATTCCATCACCTTCATTAACTCATCATGCACACGTATGAACTGTTTACAGGGAAAACGACACTGGCAGACTGTTTGGTCGCGAGCAACGGCATCATTTCCACTCGCTTGGCAGGAAAGGTGCGTATATTCTATTTATCAAATGTAGATAATCTTTCTTTTTTTGTTTGTGTCACAGTAGCGTTGTGTTGTATTTGTAGCTCAGGTACCTGGACAGCCGGGAGGATGAACAGATCCGAGGGATCACTATGAAGTCCAGTGCCATTTCTTTACACTATACAACAGGTACAGTATATTTTACAAAATTTACATTAAATGCATTACACAATATGGTTATTGTTGTGAGCTTATCTTTGTTCCTCTGTGTCCTTTCAGGAGACAATGAATACCTCATTAATCTGATCGACTCTCCCGGTCATGTGGACTTCTCCTCGGAGGTCTCTACAGCTGTTCGGCTGTGTGACGGAGCCATCGTGATCGTGGACGCGGTAGAAGGAGTGTGTCCTCAGGTATGAAGTCATCTTTGGTGAGGATGTCTTCGCAGTTGGACGGTGTAATAAATTACTAACTCTCAACTTGAGTATTTTTTCACTAGCCTTGTTTCTGACAGTAAGTGTTCGCATTTAATTTCAGGGCCAGATTTAAATCTAGTACTGAATAAACAGTTTTCTAATTCACCTGGATAAAATGTTTTCATAGAGGATAATATAAAAAAGAGGCATAGCTTTTTTTAATGAGTATGCTGTTATAGAAGAATAAAGACTTTCCTATAAATTAAAGCACTTCCTATAGTGTTATAGGTGTTATAAGATGATTAAGGTATATGAAACAATGTACTTCCTGTTTTCACTTATTAAGTAACTGTAAACTATAAATATCTTTCCTCACAAGCCTGTCTTTTCCTTCATTGTTTGGTCCTATGTCTTAAACTTTTTCCCACCTTAGTAATCATCTGACATACAGACACTAACATTAGACACTCCCACTATCGATGCTAAATAAACTTTGAGCAGTCTGTAAAATTGTGCACAGGTAAGACACTTCTGATGTTGTCTCTGGTTCAGATTTGGCTTGACACCTAGAAATGCAACGATCGTAACCCATTTTTTGAAGATGTCTGTGAGTGGTGGCTCTTGATGCACCGACTCCATCCTCACTCCACTCCTTGTGAAGCTCTCCCAAGTTCATGAATCTCTCCCAAGTTCATGACCGCATTCTTAGGCCTACAGTTGTCCCTGTTGCTTATGCACCTTCTCCTACCACACTTTTCTTTTCCCGTCAATGAATATGCTTCAGTACAGCATCTTTTCCAGCTTGCGGAGGGTGTCATTTATGACTTTTTTTGACAACTGTAAAATCAGCAGTCTCCCCAGTATTGTGGCTGCGTGTACTGAACTAGACCATGACATTTATACCTTACGAATACATATGGCTCTTACTGTGGATCAACTTCCAAGCCTGTCTGGTCATTCTCCCTCTTTTTTTATTTCTTTTCTTTTTTTAACAATTTTATTTCCGCTGCAGACACAAGCAGTGTTGCGGCAGGCCTGGCTGGAGAACATTCGACCTGTGCTTGTTATCAACAAGATCGACCGGCTGATTGTGGAGCTCAAGCTGAGTCCTCAAGAGTCCTACACACACCTCCTGAAAATTCTCGAACAGGTAGGGTTATACGGTATGTTACACTATATAATTCTGGATGTTTTGCAGTCATCTCATATGTGTACTGTAATACGATTCTAATACACACACACACACACACACACACACACACACACACACACACACACACACACACACACACACACATATATATAAATTCTCAACCAGGTTGTTTGTATTCGTCAGGATGCTCTGATATTTAAGGATTGGTTCAAGCAGAAGTTTTCTATAGTGCAACGATGCATGTCACCATAATGACTGGCAAAAATATATTCCTTATCCTGTGAACTTATTTCCACTCCACACCAATTTTCATTTCCAATAAGGAAATGAAATGAAAAAATATGCATATTTTAACAGGAGTGTATTCCATTGGATGCTGCGTTAAATAAGTAATTGATATTTTATCTGTAAAACAATCTGTAAGGATTGCTTTAAAATAATTAATTTAAACTGACTTTGCAACTGATGTGTACAATATGGATTTCAATATGGATTTCTTCATTTTGATTTCTCTTTCATTGTTGTGTTGAAGCAGTGACAAAAATGCAATTACTATTTATTAATGAACAGGTGTTTATAATGACTTGTAAAATGTTATGTGACTGATTAAAGTGTGTGTTGTGCAGGTGAATGCTGTGACAGGCACCCTGTTCACTTCTAAAGTGCTGGAGGAGCGTGCAGTGAAGGAGGCACAGGTTCAGGAAGAGCCTCCTGAGACCGATGGAGGTGAGCAGGTTTATGACTGGAGCTCAGGCCTGGAGGAAACGGATGATTCGCATCTATATTTCAGCCCTGACCAGGGAAACGTGGTGTTTTCCAGTGCAATCGACTCCTGGGGTTTCAGGTACAGCATACACTTATCACACACAGCTCACTGGATCAAATTATTGGGTTGCATTAAACAAAGAAAACAACTAAGGTTGAGAAACCACATTATCAAAATCTGAATCATCATCTTTGTGGAAGAAATGTGGTCAGACAAAACATCATGAATTAAGATCACTTAAAGACTTGAAATTACATAGTAAAAAAAAAAATCTACAGAAATACCATAGCGATGTTTAATAATGAAAGTAAGAGCATTTAATTGTGATGAGAACTCACATTATGGGGATTTACCAGTTGTGTGGTCATAAGAAAACCACTTGTTAGTGAGACTAATGAGAACAAAGTCTTCAGTTTGCTAGGGAGGATTATACATTTACATCCATGTCTTTGCAAGCACTTGCAATCAGTGGTGGTGTTCCAGGTACCTGCCATGATACTCGCATGTAGTGTTAATGTGTCCCCTGTAAGATTCATCTGCAGTCTCACTGTAGAAAGCAGATAAGACGAGCCTAAAAAGCCTGTCTAATTCCAGATATTGTGTGGTTAGGTAGTAAAGGGGACCAGACAGCAACACATTTGGCATTTTTTTGAAAAAATGGGCCACATTATTTCAATTGTATTCAAATGTAGAATGTTTGAATGTGACAAACGTAATTTGTGTGAATTTCATAAAAACTTTACTACATTGCATTCAAACTCCCTATGCATAACGTGCTGATGCTTTGTCACAGTAAACACTCGTTAACAATATTTGAAAGGCTTTATTTTGAAATAAAAGTGTTTTTTTTTTTTTCTTTTCATTTATTTTATTCTTTTGCTCACTCCTGTGGTTTTGGGTGTGAGGTAGTACAGTATGTTAGTGTGTTTGTTTTACTTGAGCGTTGTTTGATTGAGCCTGGTTATATTACTGTATACTGTGTAGTAGGTCTGAACTAGATTCTATATGGATGAAGACAATACTCACATTCCTGTGCCTTTATCTTATTACTTCTTCTAAGGTTTTGGTGAATGCTGGCTGTTTTTGTTTACCTGAAAAAAAAAAATCTGACAAATATGACACTATTATTAAGGTGTGTCTGACTGTCATTAAATGCCAGTTAAATTATTTCATGACAGTTATGTCAGACACACCTTAATTGTCATTAAGTGAATATATAGTGAATGTTTGAAAATTATTTTGTTTGTCATTAATATAATCTGTCCAACTCCTTAGTATATAGTTAAATATATAGTGTTTACCAGGACGAGCTTTAGTTTGTGTGCATAGTAACAATGAATACAGACTTTATATACAGACTATGAATACAGACTGGATAATGGTCATGAGAAATATAAACACTGCACATATTTAGCCTCTTATAATGCTAACATTGATTAAGAATATCCTTTAAAGATTATTGAAGAGCAGAGACCTTGATAAGTTTGGATCATCTGCAGTGTGTATTGAAGCTGCAGTTCAGTAAATGTCCACTAGATGATGCCCTCGTCAAAGTTTTGAAGAACTTCGGCAGTGTCCACCATCCTCTTGTAGTCATGATTCTTTTTAACACAGTAATTTTACGTCTCTAATGTGTATAATTACAAATAGCTTAATGTTGTTGATTACCACTAAAAGCCTAATAGTGATGTTTACCGTCTGAGGGTTCTTGACAGCTTTTTTTTTTTTTTTTTTTTTAAATCCTTTTCTCTTGTTCAGTGTCAGGTTTCAAGGTTTTAGAGAGACTTAATGAAAGCACTCAGGACTGAAGTACTGTACCGTAGTGGATGAATTTGAGTTTTAAAACTAACACTCTTGAGCAATAAATGCTGGTGGATATATTAGAAAAGAGCCATTCTCAGCGCACCCATGAGTATTTGGGAATAAATTACACATGGAGCCGAGCAGAGCTTTAATTAGTCAAAGAATTGCTCAGTTGAATGGTTGTATTAGGTCAGCTTGTACAAAAGTGCAGGAAGAACTGGGTTATTAAAGGTTGTATAAACTGTAAGTAAACCAATTAAAATGTGTTTTTTTTTCCCGCAAGCCAGTCTGCTAACATTTATTTAAAAAGAATACAGTACCAGTATATGGATGAACATAACATGTTGAAATTATATTGCTCCTGAATGCATCTTGTATGATGCAAATCTAAGATCTGATAAATTTTCTATAACAGCATGACAAGAAAGTTGTGCCAGCTGCAGGGCAAATAACTGCTATTTGTTAATGCTCTTATTCTACAGTAAAAACGTGTACAGAGGCGTGTATTATCTCCACTTTGCATAAACAGATAAAACAAAGTGTGTAATTGTTGATCTGCTAACATTTTCTGCGAACAGATGTTAATTTTTTTATGTTTTTAGAAAGGATGGCTAGAGTTCATGTTTTTTTAACAGCCAGAAGCAGCATGTTTATAGCTGTTATAATGAACAGCATAACTAAACAACAACAATTTAATGGGAAATTAGTTGGCTGTAAGTGGCGTAAAAACCTTTGGGGTGTGCTGTTAGAGGAAAAGTATGAACCTCAATGTGGTAACACCGTTATTTATATATAATGTCATGCTGTTATATTTTATTTTCTACCTGATGCACGTAACTTGCTCTTTTTTTGCAATCACGCAAAATCTAGAAATGTAATTCACCTACATCCATAAGTGGCTTGTCCTGGTAGGTTCTCAGAGTGAAATAAGTACAGTTGTGGTTGTTAGACTGTATAATAGGCTTCTGCAGGCTCATTAACAAAACAATATATCCTGCATGAAGCTGCACACTGTAAAGAGTACAGGCAAGCATAAATCCTTCAAGAATTGCTTTTATGCCAGATCCTGTTGCTAAAATATTTATCAAATAAGTCTCCCATCATTCTTGACCTAGAAGTTTAAATGTCGGCGAAGTGTGGTCTTATTGACTGAATGCAGGACGGACGTGCAGGATTTCTCAAACAGCAAAAACCAAACAGTGGTTCAGGATAACTCTTGAAATAAAAACAGCAGTCCAGTTTTTTTTCCTCGAGACCTTTGGATCCTGCTGTATCTATAGCTGTGTGATAAACAGGACCATTTACAAGTTTGGACACTTTTACAGCCTTTTTCCCGTCACTGCTTACAAAAATAGCACACATGGAAAGCTTTTCCCTCCGTCTGAAAGAAATTCCGACACGCTTGGTTGATTTAAAAAAAAAAAAAAAAAAATTCCCCCCTAAATGAAAAGCTTTGAATTGGATTTGAATTATTGTTTTTAAAATGATGAATTAGAGTTGTAATAACTGCTCTCATACATTTAGTATTGTGATAAAGTTGTATTAACTACATTCATATGTTATTTTTATTTAAGCTTTTAGATGTAATCATGTTTAAGGTCAGGAAATAGGTTCTTTTAGTTCTGATCAAATGTCTGTCAAGGAAAATTATTGCATTGGTCTTATTTGTGTCCTTTTTACTGAGATGTTCTATCTATCTGAATCAGGTGTGTTAAAAGAGATGGAAAGTTAACTCAGTGCCTTAACTGTATACAACTGGAGGAAAAATTGGTTGGGTGAATGCTAAATATGGACAGCAGCAACTTCATGTAAACTTTTAATAACTACTGTAATAATAAATAATTAAACTAACTATTAACCATTATGTAATACTACTTATATTATTTATTAAATAATAAAAGCAGGCTAAAGTGTATAGAAAACAAAACTCCCAGAGCTCAACCTGTTCCAGCAGAACAGTACGCCCCTGTACACAAAGCAAGACATTATAATTAGGCTCGAATCAAAGGACTCAAGCGTCCTGAACAGAGCCCTGATTTCAACTGCACTCAACACCTTTGGGATGAACCAGAACACTGACTGCACTCCGGGCCTCCTCACCCATCATCAACGCCTGATCTCACCAGGGAGCTAAATGTACAGAAATCCTTACTGCTACAATCCAATCTAGAGGAAAGCCCTTCTAGGAGAGTGGAGCTTAGTATAACAGCAAAATCCAGCACATATCCTTGTATGTGTGTGTTTTATTCATCTTTGTATGTACTTCTAGATTATATAATGATGTGAAAGAGTATTTGCCCTAGAGATGTTCCGATACCATTTTTTCCCTTCCGATACCGATTCCGATACCGAGTACTGATCCGATACCTGGGTGTGTATCTGTATATACAGCTGTATATACTACTAGCCCTGTGTTACGGGTTCGACCCTAAGTGCACGGGCGACACCATGAAACACGGACACGAGGCGAGGTCTTACAGGAAAAAGGGTAAT
>JAQMYG010000007.1:17183431-17196787 GCA_030014215.1 Clariallabes teugelsi
GACATTTCGTTATACCTTAGATAATGTAGCTCCAGTTAAAAGAAAAATTATTAGAGATAAGAAACTCGCTCCCTGGTATAATGACCACACGCACTTTAAAACAAACCGCTCGGAAATTAGAATGTCAATGGCGTCAAACTAAATTGTTTGTGTTCCAAATAGCATGGAAGGCGAGCATCCTGAACTATAGAAAAGCTCTTAGTGTAGCTAGATCATTGTATCTCTCCACTCATTGAAAATAACAAAAATAATCCTAGATTTTTATTTATACCGTAGCTAAATTAACTAGAAACAAGACCACTGCAGAAATCTCCACAACAACAACATACAGTAGTGAGGACTGCATGAACTTTTTCAATAACAAAAAAGTTCCTCTCCCTCTTATTCTCTGTCTCTCTGTCGAGCTATACATGTCGCTCCCGAGCTGCCAGTGATCCAGACCGCCTCTGCCCTCTGGAGCTGTCTGACTCATCCTGGTGTCCCGCTTCTAGTTGGAGATCTTGTCGCATGGATGCCCCGTGTGGTCTGCCTGAGATGCTTGTGGTGACTGGGGACGCTTCCACTTTTCCAACGAAGACGGTCCTGTCCTCAGCTGATGCAGACAGCTGTTCTCTGTGGACTTGTGATTTCAGACGCTTGATAGTTCAGGACTGGAGTTTCCTATGTACAGTCTACCTGAGCCTCCAATAACAAACTGGACTCAATTTTAACTTAAACACATCTCCTGTTATACTATACTGTACTTCCAGTACTTCTCACACAGTATGATGCAGATCAATCCCTGCTATCCGTTATCACCCAGATGAGGATGGGTTCCCTGTTGAGTCTGGTTTCTCTCAAGGTTTCTTCCTATTGCCATCTCAGGGAGTTTTTCCTTGCCACTGTTGCCGTCGTCCTCGGCTTGCTCATCATTCATACACATTCACATCTCATACAAACTTTACACAATCAAAAGAATTATTTAAGCTGCTTTGCGACAATGTCAATTGTTAAAAGTGCTATACAAATAAAATTGAATTGAATTGGATACTTTATTAAGAGCTAACAGTTCAGAGGGCTAACACGTGATCTGTTGCAGAAGAGGCTGCACTATGGCTATTGCATGTATTTATCGAGTATGGAAATTAATATAGTCACTGCCATTTATCTTGGTTTGTACAGTTTGTACAACAGTATGAGTTCTGTAATTTTTATATAAAATATTAAATAATTATGATTGAAATTTATGTAATATGTAACTTTGTAAATTCACCTTTTGTTATTCTAGTGTCCATCAGTTTGCCCAGATCTACAGCCAGAAGATGGGGATTCGCTACGAGCTTTTACAGAAGACACTGTGGGGAGACTACTACCTGAACATCAAGGCCAAAAAGATCATGAAGGGAGCGCAGGTACAGTACATTTTTGTCAGTGCCTGAGTGTCAGCTGTATTTGTTAATAGTCTGAAATTGTGTTTTTAAATAGTGTTTAGATCAGTGTTTCCCAAAGTTTTTTCTAGAGGCCCACTGTTTAAAAAGTGACAATGGGTCTTATTTCTAAATCATGAGAAAAGTCTATAAATGCATAAATAAATACAGATTGATTATTTTTATCCCCATTTAAACATTTAAAAATTCCTTATGCGTGCGCACACACTCACACACAGACACACACGCATTTTGAAATGCCAGTTAACCTAATCTGCATGTCTTTGGACTGTGGGAGGAACCCAGCAAACCTGGAGGAAACCCATCAAGCTCGGGGAGAACAAGCAAACTCTAGACACGAGGCGGGAATTGAAGCCTCTACCCTGGAGGTGCCACAGTGCTAACCACTATGTCACAGTGCCACTCTCATCACGAGGATGTATTCTAACATTCATTTATCATCTCAAAATTATTTAAAAAAGAAACCATAATTAAATTACTGATCAACTCTGTATAAATTTACGACTATATCTATCTTGCATCTAATAAATTGCAGCTGGTTGCGAGTAAGTAATAGCGCAGGTGCAATTTTTATAATTGATTGTGCAGCACTACTACAGATGATAAATCACAACTTCATATGCATGAAAACATGAAATAAAAAAAAAAAACATGTTACTTCAACAATAAAACTTAACTTTAGTTCACAGACGATCTGATCATCTCTATCTAGCTGCCTTCAACACAAGCATTTGCTTTTAAGCTTAAAAATGAACACTGACTTAAACAAAAAACAAGCAAACAAATAAATAAAAAACCCTAGCTGTCAAAGGCCATTAATATTGACCTGGTTCCTTTTTGCTGCGTTAACAGCCTCCAAACTTCTGGGAGGGGTTTTTGCTCAGTGTTTGGATCGATGCTGTATGGTTTAGTACATTTAACATTATGACAAACTTGTATTATCACAGTCATGTGATTTTTATTTTTTATTTTTTCCCCCCACTCATTTGTGAAATCTGATTGCGGACGGTGCTGTATTTAACTGTAATATTGACATTGTTGCTGTTTACAGCAGGTTTTTCATGAACGCAGCATCAAATGAGCTTTAGATATAAATCTATAGAGCTCCGAATAAAATGAATGGCAATGAAATGTTAGTTTTCTATAAATTATTATTTGAAAATAAACTCATCAATCAAGGTTGTATGTGTATGGATTAAATTATTAAAAATAAATCTGACTTGACCTGACTTGACTTAAAATGTAGGATAAAATAATATTAATAATAATAATAATAATAATAATGATTAAATCCATCATTAAGTCTAATTTATTTGTTATTTCTTTGTTATATCATGGTCTCAAGTGGATAGTAGAAAATATAGTGCTATGAGTTTGAACTCATATCACCCACACTGTGTGTGTGTGTGTGTGTGTGTGTGTGTGTGTGTGTGTGTGTGTGTGCGTGTGTGTGAGTGATAAGTGGTCTAAAGTGTGTCATGTGTACGTATGTGATAAGTGCTCTAAAGTGTGTTGTGAAAGTAACAATCCCGTTTAGCCATCTTGCTTTTCAAGTACCATTTAGGATGTCCACTCATCTCGCTTTCCAGACTCAGTTATGTTAATGGCCAACACTTTTTTTTTTTCCTCCTAAAACTGCACTATACAGCCTTGAGAGGACACACACACACACACACACACACACACAGGTGCATGTGCGCACACACACTAGCAATGAAGGGCTCATTATCATCCAGCTCAAGCCATAGGGCTAAATGAAGTAGAGATAATAGACCTGGACACAGATCACCACTTAGCTGAGCATCTGCACTAACTCCGGTAATGACATTCAAGGCATATTTCTCCATGTTTTTTTTTTTTTTTTGTCTCATTCACATTTGATCTGATGCTTGAAACAGTGTGTTATTTTGAGATTGAATCAAATGTGAGCTTTTAACATTGTTACAGATGCACAGATTGATCGAAGAAGAGCATAGGTTAATATGATGACAAATTGGTTTGCTAATTCTGTTTTTCTGATTGGTCAGATGTTTTCCTGGTTTTGCAAGACAAGTCATGCGGGAATGTTAGTGCATTTGTTCTAATACACTGCCTGGGGAAAAAAGACTGTAAGATTCTATTCAGCCACCTTTAGCTTTGATTACAGCACACTGTGTGGAGGCCAGTTCAGGTGTGAATATGATTTTTTTTTTTTTATGCTCCCAGAACCACTCTTTTGCAGTGTCCTGGAATATGTCCATTCCATCAGGGAAGAAAAAGAAAAGATTTTAGCCTGGACATATAGTACATTCAGGTCATCAGCTGACTTTATTTTATTGCCACATAATGTTTCTTTGTCTAGATCTGACCAACTGAAGCAACCCCAGATCATAACTTGACTCCAGAGGCTGGTATACTGGGCAATATACAGGATTGGTGCATTGCTTTATGTGCTGCCCTGATGAACCTATCACTCTGGAATAGGGTCAATCTGAACTTATCAGACCTTTTATACTCGCTAACAAATGGAAGCATTATTTTTTTTATTAGTCTCACTAGCAAGTAGTTTTCTGATGGCCACACTTCTGTTTAGTCCCAGTCCTGAAAGTTCTAATGACTCTAATTCTCTTACTTTCACCATTAAACTTTGCTATGATTTTTACTGTTCATTTTTAAGATTCATTCATTTTTTTTGTTTTATTGTACCCAGTTCCAGTCCTTTCAAATCTCCCTGGTTGTTTTCTTGCTTGAAAATTTGACCCTTCTGAAATTTTGGCCAGGCAGTGCGTGTTGTCTTTTTCTACAGTATAGGGAGTTGTGTGGAGGACGATGCACTGTATAATCATAAACGTGGTGAAATTCTTTAAGGATGCGTTTACTGAGTATTCCTGTAGTGGAATGAATCGCCTGGGTCTCATCAGCAACATGGGAAGGTTTTCTGTACAGTTCGTGTACAGTTTCTTGAGGAAAGTGACAAGTTGAATTTTTTTTTTTCTTTTTTAGAAATTTCAAATAAATGTGAATAATGAAGCAGTGGCTGGTGTTCAGTCTGTTCTTCATTACAAGTTTAAACTACAATAAACCTGATAAGTGAGTGGGGTTTAATAAATGATTCGTGAAAACACACCGAGCAGAACCCTGAGACTAATCAGTCTGATGTCGTTTCTCCCAGACCGATCAATCAGTCTGATCATTCTGCTCCGAAGGCCACATGATGTTTTCTGCATCATTATGCAGATAGATCGTATGACCTCTAGTTAAGTGCATTGATCTTAAGGGCTTAGGCTGCTGTTTTAAGGCATTTTGTCTCCCAGCGGCAAGGGACGCAGAGAGCTGAATTTAAAGCTGCATTTGCATTATTGAACCAGAGCAGATAGCGGTTACAGTGGGAGGAGGGCTTATAGAGAACATTCATTCATAATGGGGAGTGGAAAATGGCCAGGTTGGTTTAAATTGGCAATTCACAAGAAAAGAGTTCCATGATGTGTGACACTTTACAAAACGGGAATGTCAGACTATAGTCGGCGCAGAGTCACCTAAAGTGGTCAGCTAACAATTGGAGCAGATTTTTATACATATATAATCAAATTTTTAAAAATTGATTTATTTTTGGAATGGTTGTAAAATAGTGTTATGCGAACATGCAGAGATAGACAAGCACTAACCATTTATAAGTTCTGACACCCTTGATCCCTGCCAAAAAACAAAAAAATATTGTTTTAAGAAACAATATTTGACCCATTTGTTATTTATATTTGGATTATATTAATATTTTCCTGTAAGTCCTGTAAATTAGCTGTTACTAAGGAAATATCAGAACAAGTGCATTAATTCCTTTACATTCTTCATGTTTCACTCATACTGCCGTGGTCATACCCACACTCCATATCTTTACCCTTTTATATATGTTTATATACGTCTTAGTATAATTATGCTTTGCACATTCTGTGTAATTTATATATTTTTATTATTAATTAATTTAAATTGAGTTTGTGGAAATGGGTGTGTGAAACCACTGGATGGTTCTCAATTCTTCATAATCATTGGGTTAACAAGCAGAGCTGTTCTTCTCAAGTTTGCCCTTTTTCTTGAGTACTACTCAACCTCTTTTTGAATTATGGACACTTGATGATCTGGTGGTTAGAGTAAAAAATCAAATAGGAATATTTTAGTTTTGTGTAAAATGCAGCAGTTTAATATACCTTAGTGTTTGAATATGTGGCATCACAATAATTAAGGTTTTTATTATGATCTTGTAGATTATCAGTGAATGCTTTTGATGTGTTTAAGTAATGCATGCCACTACTAAATCAACCATCATTGATGGCTGATTCAGACATTGCGTCAGATGTTCGCGTGCGACCTCATGATGATCTGCTGATTTGCATGCCTCTCTCTCTCTTTTCCTCCAGTCCAAAGGAAAAAAGCCGCTTTTTGTCCAGCTGGTCCTGGACAATATCTGGAGTTTATACGACGCTGTGGTCATCAGAAGGTAACAAGCCAAATCACAGTATTGTTAAAACCTCAAACAAGCTCTATATGTACTTACTCTTTTCTCAGCAATGTGCTGTAAGTGTTAAGTTATGTGTTTTACCGATTTCACATTATTTATGCAAACTGCAATCAGAACCAAATATGTATGTGATTACAGTGAACCATTCAGTAAACTATGACTTTTTCATAGTTTTTTCATTTTTTTGTTAATTGGTATCAATATCTGCCAGTCCCAGAAGTATTTATTAGTTCTGTCAATACTGTTTTCATATAGAGACAAAGAAAAGGTGGAGAAGATGGTGGCTTCATTGGGGTTTAAGGTCATGGCCCGTGACCTTCGTCACTCTGATCCGAAGGTGCTCCTGAGTGCCATCTGCAGTCAGTGGTTGCCTTTGTCTCGGGCCGTGCTCTGTATCCTTTTCCATAGTACCTCCACAGCTAACTGTTTTTATCCATCGTTGCTAATCTTTTTGGCTAGTGAGTAGGAGACTGCCACGTTTCTAATGCAACTGCTAAAAAAAAATTTTTTTTATTTTATTTTTTTTTTTTACTCGTGTCAGCATGTACCAACTGCAAGCTAGTTTATTAGCAATTACTTAACCAGCTATCCTTTTTATCTGTCAGTTATTTCACCAAAATTATTTATTGAATCAATATTACTAAATTATATATATATTTTTTTGTCTGTATTTATTTTTAATTAGGGTTCTGAGTCAGAAAGAATAAAAAAATATTTTGAATGTTGGGAATAAAGCAGTGAAAATGCATGTAAAAGGAGAAACAAAAAAGAAGGAAAGGACGGTAGATAGTTAAAGGTATGGATAAAAAAGCAAGAAAACAAAATGTGAATAAATGCTACAAATAAAAAAAGTGAAAAGGAAGAATGTTGTGGATGAAAGACAGGACAAACCGCCAAAAGAAAAAGAAAGGAAAGAAAACAAGCAAAGAGAGAAAATTAAAAGAAACAGATAATATAAGATAATATATTGAAGATATAAATTAAGATAATGGTAATTTTTTTATTTAAAAAAACAAGAAATCAAAAGATATAGAAAGTTTTTGTTTGAAAGAATAGGTAAAAAAAAAACGCAATAAGTAAAATAAAAAAAAACATTAAAGCAGGTGAATAAAAAAAGAAGGTGAAGTTCTGAGTGAGGAAGATGTGGATTAAAAAACACGAGGATAAAATAAAAAGAAAAAAATGGTGGTGTAGTGGTTAGCACTGTCGCCTTGCACTTCCAGGGTCTGGGTTCGATTCCCGGCCAGGCTCGATTCCTGTGTGCATGCAGTTTGCATGTTCTCCCCGTACTTGGTGGGTGTCCTCCGGGTACTCCGGTTTCCTCCCACAGTCCAAAGATATGTAGGTTAGGCTAATTGGTGTTCCCAAATTGCCTGTAGTGTGTGATTGAGTGTGTGTATGTATGTGTGCCCTGCGATGGATTGGCACCCTGTCCAGGGTGTAACCCGTCTCGTGCCCTAAGCCTCCTGGGATAGGCTCCAGGTCCCCGCAACCCTGAATACAGGATAAAGAGGTATAGAAGATGAGTGAGTGAGAGTGAGTGAGTGTATATACGTATAGTGCCTTGCAAAAGTATTCATACCCCTTGAACTTTTTGGAAGGAACTTTTCCACTGAAAATCTGAAAAGTGTGACATGCATTTGTATTCAGCCCCCTTTACTCTGATATCCGTAAGTAAAATCCAGTGGAACAGAAGTCCTTAATTAATAAATATAAGTCCACCGGTGTGTAATTTAATCTCAGTATAAATACAGCTGTTCTGTGAAGCCCTCAGAGATTTGTTAGAGAACATTAATGAACAAACAACATCATGAAGCCCAAGGATTCAACATCTCATGGAGCACTGTTCAATCCATCATCCGAAAATGGAGAGAGTGTGGCAAAACTGCAAACCCTCCAAGATACGGCCATTCACCTAAACTGACACGCCGGGCAAAAAAAGCATTAATCAGGAAAGCAACCAAGAGGCCCATGGTAACTCTAGAGGAGCTGCAGAGATCCACAGCTCAGGTGGGAGAATCTGTCCACAGGACAACTATTAGTCATGCAGTCCACAAATCTGGCCTTAATGGAAGAGTGGCAAGAAGAAATCCATTGTTGAAAGAAAGCCATAAGAAGTCCCATCTGCAGTTTGTGACAGAATCATGTTGTGGGGATGTCCCTTCAGCAGGGGCAGGGAGTTGATGGGAAGATGATGGAGCCAAATGGAGGGCAATCTTAGAAGAAAACCTGTTAGAGTCTTCAAAATACTTAAGACTGGGTTGGAGGTTCACTTTTCTGCAGGTCAATGACCCTAAACCGCCAGATGATAAATGTCTGATAAAAATACCTTTACGTTTGTGGTTGTAACATAACAAAATGTGGAAACGTTTAAGGGGTTAGAATACTTTTGCACGACCCTGTATGTACAGTATATACTGTACAGTGTGTGTATATGTTTGTATAGGAGATAGTTAGTTAGTTAGTTAGTTAGTTAGTTAGTTAGTTATAGAAAAATTATTTTTTTTATTTTTTTATGTCTCTTTAGGTGCTATGTGGGATGAGAAAAGAAAGGAACAATTTTGTACAGTACATACTTTGTGTTGTAGTTCTATAGCAGTAAAAAAATATCTGTAAATGATTAAAATATATAAAGTATAATTCTTTAATTAATGAGAAAGTCTTTAAGAAGTTGCTGTGGTAGAAGAGGACTTAAATATATTGGGTGCAGTTGTGGGAAAAGGCAAACACTGGAATTCAGTAAGGAAATGTCAATGATATGTTAGCAGAAGTTTTCGTGAACAACTAGCAGAGTTTTGAAAGGTTTTTCCTGGTACACCTTCTGAGCACCTGCCTCACACAAGTTGTGTAATTATCACCCTCACACACTGAGGGCCTGCATACAGGCAACAGGTGCTCTGTGCTCTTTACACCAGCAGCTTTTCCAATCATTCCCAGCTGCACTGACAGTGGAGTGTGTGTGTGTGGGCGTGCGTGGGTGTGTGTGGGATGTGATGCTGTGGCAGAATGTGTATTGGTTTTTAACCATATGTCTCAGCGATGGTGTGTGAGAAGTTGCCAGCTCCCACTGAGGTGATCTCGGAGAGGGTGGAGAAGCTGATGAGCGTGGGTACACGCAGGTTCGACTCCTTGCCTGAAAAAACACAGCAGCTGAAACAAGGTGAGTGAGAATGAGACAGGTGCAAGGGGTGATGAGGAATACAGGCGGGTCAGTTTTTAGTCCCTGACAGATGGAGAGATGAGAGAAGGAAAAATCCAAATTTAGATTTAATAACTGTATTAAAGTTATATTTGTAAATACAGAGCACAGGTAATGACGTCTATCAGGGTGACGGAGGGAGAAGTGACTTAGTGAGTGACCGTGAAGTCACAGGGTGATGAGACGTGTGTGTGTGTGTGTGTGTGTGTGTGTGTGTGTGTGTGTGTGTGTGTGGATTTAGACTCTTTATAAACACATCACCATCTTGTGTATTCTATTACACAGTGCATTGTAGTACCTGATAGAAAAGAAAAAAGACAGAAAGAAAAGGAAAAGAAAAAAGAAGAAAAGTTACAAGAAGTATAAAGGACAGGAAAAGAGGAAAAGACATTAAAAGAAAAGTAAGACATTGAAAGAAAAAAGAAAAAGAAATAATGGAAAGAAAATGAAATAAAGACATTGATAGAAGGAAAAAAAGATGAAGAAGAATTTGAATAACAGGTAAAAAAAAAAGACATTGAAAGAAAGAAAAATTAAAGACTGCAAGAAAGAGAAAAGGATTGAAAGAATTGGTAAAAGAAATAGAAAAATAGAAGAAAAAAGAAAAAAAGAAAAAAGTGAAACAAAAAAGAAAAGCATGTTTAAAGGGAAAAAATACTGGAAAAAGAGAAACTAAGAAAAAAGAAAGAATGGAAAAAGACATTTAAAAAAAAGAAAAGTGAAAGAGAGAAAAAGACTGCATGAAACAGAATGTTGTACATTTAAACTGGTATATTCTATATTTGTTTCAAGGTCTCTCTCTCTCTCTCTCTTACACACGCACACTGTTATGTGGATACTTTATAAAGTTGAGCAACTCACCTGTCTGAATGATGTGCGTTGTGTGCCTGTGTCGTTTATTCACTGTGCAGTAGTATAAAGAAAGTCCCCCGGCATTTATACTCCAGACTCTGGGCTTTTAGCAGCTCTGCGGCAGTGACCTGCTGTCATGTTCCTCTTTTATGAAGACTTTTATATTCCTGTCAGGCGTGTTATTTTGGAAGGCATCAGCACCACTCCTGTGTCTCAGTAAAAGCCCTTTGGTGGATGGAAAGTTAAATGATACTGACATGTGCTTCTAGAGTCATTATCTGAGTGAGGAGGAGATGCAGGGTGCCAAAAGATATCCGATAACGTTTTAAATGCTGGTGTCCGTGGAATAAACAGATTTGTGTAATTCCTCGCAGTTGTAAATTAGTGCTGCAGTTTGAAGGATTGTGTAATAATGCTCATTATTGGTCCTAAAAGATAGAAGAGGTTTTAAGTAATAAGTAGATTAAAAATGTTAATTGATGAAAAAATATGAAAAAGAGAAGATGTCAATTTCCAAGTTTCAGGTTAACTAAATTATTTGAAATCAGATTTGTAATAAAATTAAGACTACTATGACTAATTCCATTACTATTACCTCTGTTACCACTAATACAACTAATACTTCCACTCTATCACTATTACCAATACTACCACTGCTATACCACCATTATTATGACTATTACCACTACCATATGATCACTTATTAGGGAGGGCCGAAGACTTTCTTGTGTTTCCTCCGAACCACGCAACGCCAACCGACCGCATCTTTTCGAACAGCTTGCTCACGCACCGTTGGGAGCAGTGTAACACACTCGGAAGACAGCGCTATCTGCTCCCTTCACCTGCGTGAGCTCATAGACACCCCTGATTGGCCGAAGAGCTGTAATTAATGTGGGAGCACTAAATGCCTCCTATCCCACCCTGCTGAGAGAGCTCAGTCAATTAGCTCTCTCTATGCCCTTGTGGCGAGCATCACCCGGGGATCGAACCAGCGATCTGCCTGGAGGATAGGGCGAGCACTTTATTTATCTTGTGAATTTAATTGTTGAAATATGCACTGTTTTAAAATCTGGTGGCTGCAACATCCTCAAAAAAAATTGGGACAGTTGACGTACAGTATGTGTAAGATCACCATTTCTGTTAATAACAATTTTTAAGGTTTTTATGGACTTAAGAAACCAGTTGGTCAGGTTTAGCTAAAAGTAGTTTCCCCAGTCTTCCATTATACAGGTCTTCAGCTACACAGTTGTACAGGATCTTCAATACCATATTTTGCATTTCATAATACACCACACATTCTCAATTAGAGCGGGCACGCCAGTCTAGCACCTGTACTCTGTGTTTAGTAGCCTTGCCTGAGTAATCCATGCAGAATGCAGTTTTGTGTTGGAAAAATACAGGGATGACTCAGATCAGCTATCAGTTTATCAGCACTGCTCGCCTCGTCCCATCATCTCTTAGGGATCGAGGAAGACATTTATCCCCATACTCTTTTCTAAACAAAACCTTTCCTATTGTGTTTGACTGATGGCACTTAGTTAGTAACCTAGTAACCCAGTGCAAGTACTGTATCTATCCAGTGATGGAAACTTCAAAGCACTTTTTGGAATAAGAGCGTCTGCCAAAATCCTTAATGTAAATGTAATGTCTGATCGGTATTACAACAGACTAATGATTCTTATCAACACTAGCATTGCAGGTATAGTGCTAATACAGTAGAAAGGGCTTAGTACTGCAGTTAGGGTACTTCAGAATCTTAACACAGGTCATATTGGCCAGAAGGGAAAAAATCGTCACAAAAATGCCATTAAGTGTTGTAAAACTTCATCCCTTTATTGTTTCTTTCCTTGCAGCATTCTTGGAGTGTTCAAGCGAAGAATCAGCGCCAGTCATTGTGTTCGTGTCGAAGATGTTCGCCGTGGATTCCAAGTCCCTGCCGCAAAACAAACAAAGGTGCGTAGTCACTCGCTTCTATTTTGTGTGTATGTGTTTGCGTGTGTATATAGATATTTGATGTGTAAAAATAAGATATCCATCACATATGTCAACGTGTATGTTTGTATGTGCATGCAAGAGTGAAAGACAGAAAGGTTAAGAGAAATTTTGGGCTGTTTGCCCCAGTGGGTAAAATTTCGGAGTGGCTCCTGATCATTGGTAGGTGCATGGAGGCGCACCAGGGACTTAAATATTAGATCTGTGTGTTTGTGTGTGTGTGTGTGTGTGTGTGTGTGTGTGTGTGTGTGTGTGTGTGTGTGTGTGTGTGTGTGTGTGTGTCCCCGACCATGTGGATTCAACAAACTTGGTTTAATGAAGCCTGGCCAAACAGCGACCTAGCAAACAATCAATACTCCACCATTTCCTCTTTGTGCGTATGTGTTTTTCTGTTTGTGTGTGTGTACGCACACAGGTGTATTTCTTACACACTGGGCTGAATTGGTATATTCCCGCGAGTGACAGTGCCAGTGTCCACTCTGATCATGTTCTCAGCATGTCTTGTCCCACTCTAACCTTTGACAGCCTGACTGTGTATACACCCCAGTAAGAGACAGGCGCCCTTTCGTTTCATGTTTAACTTTACCACTCAGAGCCGTGATTCCACTGACAAGTTGAATTTAGTCTCCATTTTATGCAAATCCTCATGACTGGCTCCAGTAAATTTTTTGGGATGATATGTCCTCTGTTCTCCAGCTTCAGTTTCAGCCTGTGTTTAGTTCTCTTGTAACTGCGCTCTCGTCTTTACCTGGGTTTCATTACTACATTAAAATGCATCATAAAGAGAAGTTCAAACCTGAAACACAGTGTTTATATATAAAAAAAAAATTGTGTGTGCCAAAGAAATGTGCACTTCTGAACAACACTGCATAATGCACTTGTCATGGCTGGGTTTGTGTTTTGAATGAGAAAGCAATCACCTCACAGAACGAGTTATTATGCAGAGTAATGACTTTTGAGACAATTTAGCATGAGGTAATGTTTTCTGACTGGAAAGCGTGATAAGTCATGACCATCAGTGTGTCGGATAAAGCTCAATGCTCTGTGGTTAATAAGTGTGGTTCAACCCGGAACATCGCACTTGTACTGTTTTTCACACTCATCACAACGAATGATAAAAATAATACTCTTTTTGTCATGACGTCATCAATCTGGTATAAAGAGTTCGCATGAATGTTTGTAATATTGAATTTTATTGATTTTGTTTATTAGTTGTTTCATATGCTCAGGGTCATCCTGGCCCAGGCACAAAAGAAGTTTGACTACACAGTGAAGAAAGAGAACAGGAGAGAAATTATTATATAATGTCATAAGAGTTACAGTGGAACCTCGGATTACGAGTAACGCGGTTTACGAGTGTTCTGCAAGACGAGCAAAGATTTTTAATACATTTT
>JAQMYG010000007.1:17205256-17215520 GCA_030014215.1 Clariallabes teugelsi
TGTGTTATATATATATATATATATATATATATATATATATATATATATATATATATATAATCCTTACACACCTACATTATTTGGGTTTTGTTGTTTTAAGATCTGGTATGTTTTTCATCTTATTGTGTTTGCTTTGGTCCAGTGTGAACACAACTTTTGAGCCAAATCAGGATGTGGTCAAGGCATGAAGCCATATGTGTGAGGGTTGAGCATCAATAGATTTGTATGGCCTTCTGGGGTGGCTGGGCATCTGGGTGCTGCAAGGTCACATGGCTTATTCTAAAGGAAATCTTTCTTACATTGAAACCTTTATTCCTGTGTGGTTTGAACAGAGCTCTAAAGCATACCTGGAAAGACTACGCCAAAAAAACGTCATCGTTTCTCCTCAGCACTTTCACTTGTTTTCATTGTCAACAAACCCCAATGAAATTAGGTCTACCTGAGTGTTCATTTGAAGCAAATTTTAAATGAACGAGCAGTGGAGTCTCCTTTAGATTGCTGGCAGTCTTTTCAGAACAAATGTTACCAACACAATACAGTAAAAAAATTTGTTTCTTTGTCTATCCCAAGTTGTTCAGGAGATGTGTCAGGGGTTAAGGACCTTGTTCAGCTTGAGTCCATCAGAGCGACTTGGAAGAGTTCAGATTCGAATTTACAGCCTTTTGATTGGTTGCTGCAAACCTTCATCCGTGAGCCATGACTGAGAAAGAAAGAAATCCACAATGCTTCTACACAAATGTGCTGTTCAGTAACACCTGAGGCAATGGCTTGTTGACACCACTAACATTTATCGCTGTTTCTATGGTAACGCTGCTAGTTAAACCAGACACTAGTCAAATCCTAACTGCCTTCCTGTCCCTATATATGCAGAAGAGGCGTTAGGGTCCGAAATTTTCACACTTTGATAAACTTGTCTAAATATATCATGGAATTACAGCATTCGAACACCGAAGCTGGTGATGAAATTTAAAGCAAATATTAATTACGAAATATTTGTACAGAAAGTCTCTTTTCACAGGGATATGTATGCAAAATTCTGAAACTTCGTTTGCAAACCGTTCCTACAGGACTGGTATTTCTTTTTGAACTCACTTTCATCTCATCTCTAATTATAATGAAAGATTTCGAAATCCCATAATGCTGCAAGACATTTTGCTAAAATGTGTGAATGTGTTAATTCTGTATGTAGACTTTTGGGACACCATTTCTGTAATAAAAGAGAAACAAAAAGGTTCATTTCCATAACTGTTTGTCAAAAAGAAAATTTTGAAACTTTTTCATTAATTATCTTACGTTGTCAATATTTTTTTTTTTTTTTTTTTTTTTTTACAGTTTTTTTGTTTAGTGCACTACATGCTGTATTATCTTTATACCAGGGTGGTTTACAGGTTTGTTTTTAACATAAGCGTGGAGAGGAATAATGTATGTTATGGGAACTATTGTAAAAAACAAAAGGACTGTCAAAAAGTCAACATTGACCTAAATCTCTCTGTGTGTAACTTTTTTCACTGGAAGTATCCATATGGCTAAATAGAAGTCGCCAAAGAGGAAGAAAAGCGTTAAATTTGTAAAGAATACACCATAACTTTTTTTGCATGGAACAAATGTTGTGGAATTGGACCCCAATTTCTTACATTTGTACTTGCATACAATAAAATTTGAATTTATACTTGTGTTCCAGGTGACAAACGTCCCGGTTGGTACTGTATGCAGAGTACAACAACTTACTGTATAATGACCAAAACCTATTGTAATGCACTTTTATTCACCTTAATTTTGATTTGAGACTGATTTGGAAAAATATTAATCTTTTTGTCCCCAACACAGGGCAGGACATTTCGTAATACAGCCTTCATAATGAGTGTTGTGCTCAGCCCCCTTCAAGTTTACTAGCTTTTTCTACCCTGTTATTATTTGTGCGAAATAATCTTTAAACAGGGGATGTTAAGATGTCTTTGCTACTTGAGTTCCATGAAGCATACATGCAGGCGCTGATCAGAGGTGCTGTTAATTGCCGATTTCTGAGGCTGGTAACTCTAAATGATCTCCTCCTCTGCAGCAGAGGTTGCTGGATGGTCCTAATGAGAGCCAGTTTAATCATAGTATTTAAATGTATAATAGATTCGATTCCCAGCCAATGCCCAAACCCCAGCCACTGGATGCAGTCTGATAAAATGGGAGGGTTGCGTCAGGAAGGGAATCCAGGGTAAAACCTGTGCCAAATTGTTGTTGGTCCACTGCGGTGACCTCTGAACGGGAGCCGCCGGAAGACTAACAACAAGCTTCAGGTAACATTGCAAAATACCTCCGAGCTCTTGCAGTTTTCCAGATGGACTGACCTTTATCTCTGAAACTGATGATGGACAGTCGTTTTGCTTTACTTATTCCCCAACCCATTCATAGTTTTGACGTCTTTGGTATGAGTTCTTCAACCTAGGGAAAAAAAAGGTTTGGTGTGTCCAAACCTCGGACTGTTACTGTATATCAAGCTATGACTTGTCTCTATTCTGTACAGTTTTTGGTCATGGTCTCTGGATAGCTATATGAACATCTGTGCGTGGATAAATCAGTCCTAGCATGAACTTTGGAAGGCCTTATCAATAATGTTCTAATTTATTTAATACAGCACCATCATCTGAGAATTTATGATGTATGACCAGCCAACATGCAGTGAAAATGTGAGGTTTTAAAAAATTTTTTGGAAAGTCGTTTTTATTTCCTGTTATATTTTATAGCTTTTTTTTTTCCCCCCCACGTCTTGTTTTTGACTGACACACAGTCCATGCTCTGTCCCGTGTCAAGCAGTGGTGAAAATTACACGAGCGCCTCGCGCAGCTCAGAAGTCATAAATGACATTTCATCACGGACCATCTCAAACCTTGCTGAGCAAATAGCGAGATATTTGACCTGTCACACTCTCATAACCACGCCATCCAGGAATGTTTGATATGGTCTCATTTAATATCAACACTGAAGCAGAATACTGTTACACTTTGAGTCATTTCGCCAGCAACGGGTTCTGACAAGCTGCCTGGAGCATACAGCTGAGAATTTTACTGATGCAGAGCGTCAGGAGTCAAACCTTGGATAGAGACTGTAGATCCCTGTTGATTTAATGTGCTTCTAGATGTACTTACAGCTGCATCTCTGGATTCCTGGATAAAAGTCTGCGAGCACGCAAGCCTATAGCTGGAGCAGCCCCATATCATCCTTCCTGACCTACATTCATGGCAAAGCTCGCCAAGCTGTCCGTATTTAAATAGCATGTCTTAAGCTCACCTATATACACCAACCTTACCGTATCTTAGGCATTGCGTAGACTTGCCTTGTAAACTGGCAGCTTAGTGTGAGATTTGTGTGTGATATTTATTTATTATTATCATTATTAAACTCATTTTCTTGAACCGGTATATTAGTCAGCAAGTTGTGGGTGGCTGGATCCCCTGGTGTGAGATGGATGAGGGAAAGGCACAGTGCACTGCTTTATTCTGGCTGATGAGGCGATTGATTGGATTTCATTCAAATAATTTAGAATTGCTATGCAATTTTATTTAGGAGATCAATGAAATTTCTTTCCTCTTGTCTGTCTTTTTTTTTTTTTTTTATCTGTATGCTTTACTGTTTATTTTTCTAACTATATGCCTAGCTTCTCATCAGTATGTCTGTCTTTTGAATTAAATATAGGCAGTAATTGCAGTGTTTCAGCAATGAATTCTGCAACAGTACATAAAGTAACCTTGCTTGTCTTTCCATTCTCTCTCTGTCTGTCTGTCTGTCTGTCTGTGACTGCCTATCAATGTTTTTGTCTCTGCTGTCTGTCTGTCTCTGTCTTGCTATCTGCTTATCTCATGTTTTATTATGTCTGTGCAGCTGTTTGTCTGTTTTTCCAAGTTTCTCTATTTGTCTTTATCTCCAAGAATGTTTTTTCCTGTCTGTCTGTCGGTCTGTCGGTCTGTCTGCCCGTTGTTCTCCAAGTCTGTCTGTCTGTCTGCCCGTTGTTCTCCAAGTCTGTCTGTCTGTCTGTCTGTCTGTCTGTCGTTCTCCAAGTCTATCTGTGTATTTTTGTCTTTCTGTGTGGTCTCTATAAGCCAGTGACTGCTTATCTGTCTCTTTGTCTCGAAGTATGTCTTTGTCTTTTTGTCTTCCTGTATCTCTGTACAACTGTGTCTGTCTGTCTGCCTATCTGTGTCTTGCTATGTCTCTAAGTATGTCAGCGTGTGTTTGTCCGTCTCCCTGTCTGCACATTAATCTGCCTTTATCGGTCCGTCTGTCTCTGGATCTGCCAGCTACTATTTCTTTAGCTGAATGTCTGTGCCTCTCCTGTTTGTCTGTTTCTCTCTCTCTCTGTCTCTCTCTCTCTCTCTCTCTCTCTCTCTCTCTCTCTCTCTGTCTAAATATGTGCCTGTACATTTGTCTGTCTGTCTTTCTCTATTTTTCTATATGTTTTTACATTTTTGTGACTATCTGTCTGTCTTTAAGTATGGATGTCTCTTTGCTTACCCGTCTGCCTGCCATATATCTGTCTGTGGTTGTCAAGTGGTTGACTTTCCATGCCTTTTTATGCCTATGTGTGTCTGTCTCTCTGACAATGTGCCTAGCTGTCTGTACGTATTTCTGTGTGTTTTTGTCTGGCTGTTTTCTCCTGTGCGTGTGTGTGAGGGAGAGACAGAGCAGTAATATAATAAATCAGTAATGTAATATTGTGTATGTGAATGGAACAGAAAGTACAGGAGAATTTATGTTTTTATGTTGACTCTACTCCCACGTTGTTCTCAGACTGAACTCTGCAGGAACCTGCCAGACAGTACAGTGCATCGACTCGCAGGTTGCCATAGCAATAATCAATGTGGGTCATTGGGTGTGTGATTGGACACAGGGGGGTGTTGGGCACATCTGCGTTCTTTCGCCCGATTGGCTGATGGTGCTTCTGGTTTTCATTAATAACACAAGGTAGTCGGCAGGCAGAAAATTGCCTTGGCTTTTATTATACTGCTCAAACACACACACTCACACACACACACACACACACACACACACACACACAGACATCCTCAGTTGTATCACGACATGACGGATGTCTGTTTGGATCACATTAATATGAGCAATGGCTCTTTGTACTGTCTCATTCAGTGGCAGAAGAAAAAAGCATAACATTTATTTTGATATAAAGCAGTAAAGAGTAAACGTGGGTAGCGACAGACCAAGTGCATTAAAACTACTTGAATTAATGGGAAAGTTGCTGAGATGTTTAATTGCTGTGTACCAATAAACTGGGAATTTGTTTTCATTATCATTTCATTAGTCCAGCCTGCCAGACAGCAGTAGTGTTTGTATTGCTAACTGGGTTAGATCTGTATATACATACACCGAGCACTATATTAGACCAAGCTAATTAATTTTTTTTTTATCTTCAACTGTCCAGTTTCAGTGAATTTGTGCCCAGTGTAGTTTTAGATTCTTGCTCATGGCTATATGGAGTGGAAGCCCATTGGGGTTTCTTCTGTGCAGCCCAACATCCTTTAGATGAATTGAAAGAGGTTCCCAATGATCTCTGATCATCAGTTTCCCAATGAATCAATCCCTGACCATCAGTACTCCCCAAAGAATCAATCCCTGATCACCAGTGTTCCTCAATGGATCAATCCCTGATCATCAGTGTTCCCCAATGGATCAATCCCTTATCATTACTGTTCTCAAATTAACCAATCCCTGATCATCAGTGTTTGCCAATGGAGCATTCCTTATTCATCAATGTTTGCCAATTAATCAATCCCTGATCATAATGATTCATTGGCAAACACTGATGATCAGGGAATGATCCATGAGCAAACACCTGATGATCAGGGATTTATCATAATTGTTTCCCAGTGACCAATCCCTGATCTTTAGTGCTCCACAAAGCCAAAATTGTGAACACTAGTGTTTCAAAATGACGTTGATGTTTCGCAGAGATCAATCTCTGATCATTAGTGTTTCCCAGTGACCAATCACCAGTCAAAATTTTTTTTTTTCAAATGTTATTTGTTACATACAAAGCCATACACCAGTATGATTTGCAGTGAAATGCTTACATTTCAGTGTTTCTGAATGACTAATCACTGATCACCAGTGTATCCAAATTGTCAATCACCAATGCGTTCCAATGACCAACCAATAATCACCAATGTTTTCTAGTAAAGAGTCACTGATCACTTTTGTTTCCCATTGACCAATCGCTGATCACAACGGGTTTCCAGTAACCAATTACTGATTATCACTGATCACCCAGCCTGAGGTGCCATGATTAAAGATTATGTCTTTCTATAAGGAAAAATTATCAGAAAGTTATATTTGACTATAACTATTATATTCTATTTTCTTAATAGTAAAACATATTTTTAACAATATACTGTAATTTGTAATTATTATGTAAATTGTAACATCGTCTAGTGGCTTCCAGAGACTTTTCTTAGCCACTTTCCTCTGAAGAGATGGCAGCAGTCTTTATGATGCAAAATGTTTGGAAAAGTGTGAAATCACCAGCACAAGTGTATGCTTAGAGTCTGTATGTTAAGTGTTAAGTGTAGAGAAATGTGTGGAAGGTGATGAAGAATCTGTACTGTATATAACATGGAAAAGTCATTACTCTGTGCTTGGTTTTAACTAAAAAAAAAAAAAAAGCTTATTAGTGTAAATAAATATATAAAAGATTCTCAGAAGGAGAATACAAGGCAGCTGAACTTGTAAAAAAAAAAAAAAAAAAAAACTAATTCAAAGTAATGAATGTGACTGTCAGGGGTGTGACATGATAAGAGATATATGGAACAGGAGAGCGAAAGCGGGGCGAGTCAGTGATAAAACATGCTGAAATTATAAACACACATCACACTGGGTGACAGACATGCTGGTGTGGGAAAAAATAGTTTTTCACTGGTGCTGCATCTGTGGTTTATGGTTCCATATAAAGAGATTATTTATATAAAAATAGCTTAGCAGTGGATATGAGTGCTGTACTGAGCATGTTAAACTTGACATTTTTGTTTTTTCCCCGATCGGTGTGGTGTTCTCAGGAGTCTACTTGTTTCCATCTGCCATCCTGTCTATTCATCTACCTATGTATCTATCTATCTACAGTATCTGTTTTCTGTTTGTTCAGCAGTGTATCCCAATGTGTGTCTTTCGGCCTAGCTATATGTCCATATGTCAAAATCTGTGAATGGAAAAGGTTGTGAAATGACATTTTTGCGTTCTTAAAACAGATCTACCTTTCATATTCTTCTGTCGAATTCCTGAGCTCAGAGTACCGGTTTGCTGGGAGCTTTTTAAAAAAGAAAGAAAGAAAAATACAATCCTCATGGGTTAATAATGTTTCTCAACATAACAGCTGGTAGCCAACGAATTAAAAACAGAACAATAACGAATGAAACAAACTAAGTGGTGTGCTCATTTGATGGTAAATACATGCAATTATAATGGCATTGTTGACCTATTATGAATTATTATAACATCATTATACAACAGTTAGTTCCAACCGAGTAATCTGATTGGATGAGAGGCTCTCCACATGTGCTGATAATAGAGCGTAACTTGGATAATTAACTAAATGTGTCACTCTACGTCACAGGTGTTCTAACAGTCATTAATTACACCAACTTTTGGTTGCCAGAATGGGTGAAAGTAGGTTGGTACGTTCCGCAGTACTGGAAAGAGGAGAAAATCCACAGACATCTGAAAGAAAGCATGTCTGATAACATCATGTCATCCTAAACAACACCTTGTCCCCTAACTCTAGGTCATTCTGAATTGTCTGTCATTTATTTACACCAAAGGTGAGCTACAAAGCTAACTACCTTCTAATATGAGGCTGAATCCTAAATCTCTCTCTAACCCCCCCTGATTAAGGGCACTACTTTGTGTGACGAACAAGAGGTTGTACACTCTAGCACACTAGCTTTCCATTTAACACTTCTGGATTCAATCCCTGAACTGGGAAATTAATATAGCGGATACCTGATGTTCTCAAGAGGACTAAACAGAAATATAAAGAGAAACTTTCTGAGATTTACAGGATTGTCCACCACCTCCATGATTTTCTCTCCCCACCTTTTGGCGACGTAGTACCATAGTGATGGGCGGGCTGCACGCTCATGCCTATGGCCACATCCCACACATGCTGATATTTAAGCAGAACATCATGACCTCAAGTGGGATATTGTTTAATTACTAGACAATCATTCCAATTTGACACAAGTCTTTTAATTGTTATTTGTGTTAATGTTAACTATATAAGAATTAGTGATGGGAAGTTTGGATTATTTTCTTTGAATCTCGTTCATCAAAATCAATGAATCTTTTTTTGAGTCATTTCGTTCTTTTTATCAGAAATAAAATAAAATGTTATATTTTCAATAAACAGACCGCCAGCACATCTACATACACAAACTTTTGGTATAGTTCTAGTAATGAAAATATTACAATGTAGCTAAGAACATATTATGATAAACAGAATGAGCAGCTCACCTCTCATATCTTCTGGTCCGAATCCGGTTCGATCTTGTGTCATGTGACTCTCATAGACGTTATGCAGTGGATTACACAGGAAACAGAATTGAATCGTGAGTCTTCTAATCCGAGTCGTTCGTTCTTTCGAATCTATTACACTGCATAGCGTCTATGGGAGTCACGCGAATCACTCTCTGAGGCTACTCGTTCTTCTGTCTCGTTAAAGACTCGTTCTAAAAGAACGAATCGTTCATGAATGACCCATCACTAATAAGAATAATAGTTTGAAATAGAATTTATTTAACAATTGTGGGAAAGAATTGTTGTGAAAAGTGACTTTTATCCAAGCACTGGTCACTGGACATTCTTGCGAATTTGAAGCAAATGTAGCTATGTTCAGTCAAGAAAATAGGGCTATCTCTGATAGGGTGCAAGGCAAAAGAGCCTTCTTTGTGATTTGTTTACTATATAAAGCCGAAGCGGTTCTGTCATCTCCCCCAGAATGGACCGTCTTTCACACAAAAATGGGGTCTTAAATATACACAGTTGGGAAGTGAGAGCTGCTTATTAGAGGCAGTAGTGTTTTTCTACTGAGGGAATAGAGAAGTGCTTTGGTTTTAAAACAGTGGTGTTGAAAAGGAAGGTTAGTGTGTGCGTGTGCGTGTGTGTGTGTTAGCAGTATGGTACTGTGCTATTCATGGTGTGATTAACCAAACCATGTGTTGATGACTAAAACACAACACGGCATGCTTTTATGGAGAATGATTCTCTCTGATCAATCAGAATTAAGAATGTTTCGGTCTACTTCTGCTGCTTTTTCCTGTATGAGAGAAGGCTCAAGAGGCTGCTTTGCTTAATCTGTTTCCTTTAAACCTAAAAAGAAGCAGCCTGTAGCAAAAAAAAGTCTCCAATTAATTCACCACCCATCTCTCTTCCCACACTGAGAGTCTATGAAAACGGTTTGCTCTGAAACTGCATATGCAGCTGTTTTCGCGATTCGGTCTCATTACTGTATTATTTTACATCGTTATGTCTCCGCGGAGATTCGCTCCCATGCCGTTCAATTCGATTATCGACGCACAATTTCGCCTAATGGCATAGGGCCGTGAATATTTGTGTCACTCATTCCCTCACAATAAGGAAAACTAGATTTGGATTTGGTTATGCAGCTTATTCCACATCATATGAGTTTCTCTTTCTAGAACTTGGAGTACGATGGCACTCGTGAATGAAATAACTTTTTATGATACTTATTTAATGCCTTATCAGAAAGTCAAAGCTGGATTAAAACTGATTATATCTTAATGTGTCACCATCTCCTGCATGCTGACTGGGTCGTGTTCTATACTCAGACAGTCTTGGTGTTCTCTAAGGGCTTCTGTGGATAAACCTGGTGAATTGTGGGTAATGCTCTGTTTTCCTGCAGGCCTCTGACTCAGGAGGAGATCGCCCAGCGTAGAGACCTGGCCAGGCAGAAACATGCAGAACGACAAGCAGCCAGTCAAGCCTCTGAAATCCCAGAGACAACCAACACCACCAAGCAAGGCAAGCAGGAAGTCCTGTTATATGTGTGTGTGTGTTTTGTGTATGTGTGTATTAGAGCTGAAGATCTTTGCCCGAACCCGACGGGACCCGACCGGACCCAACGGGTTCGGGCTTAATTAATATAATTTTACACGGGCTCGGGCTTGCGCGGTAAATGAGCAGTCATGTGATGCGTTTTGATTAGCGCGAGAGAAATGCGAAAATGGATGCTGAGGAGGTTTTTTATTTTTTGTTCCAA
>JAQMYG010000007.1:17222050-17236926 GCA_030014215.1 Clariallabes teugelsi
TGTTTTTGTTATTTCGTATTTTAATTTATTTTGTTTTCAGTTTTGTTAATTTGTTTTGCACTTCACGGCCACCGTAGTCTCGCGCACTGATGCTAGCAGAGTTCGGCGCTTCATAGACAGGGCGGAGCAAAAAAACCCAAAAACGAGCGGATGGCATGGCATGGAGGCAGAGAAATCCATAAACGGGTAATCATCTCCCCCGCTGGGTCTTAGTGCGCGTCTCTTACTGGTCTAATCAACATCCGTGTACGCGTGTACTGTTTACTATAACACTGTGACCACGTGTATGTGCGTAAAACATATTTTATTTGGTGTCGTATGCGTGTGTGTACAGCGCGCATGTAAAGGAAAAAAAAGTCTCATTAGAGACATTAAAATCCATTTTCTCTCTCTGCTCAAGGCTCAGCCTACTCTTTGCCTGCTGTGTGACGCGCGTGCACACAGATACACACACACACACACACACACACACACACACACACACACACACACACAGACCCCTCCTACTTTCACCTTCACAGACACACTCTTTCTCTCTGCTCAGAAACACTGCTGTCACGATTCTTTTCAAATGTAAAGTGCAGGCAAATTTGTTTTATTTTTATTTTACAGCAGTGATTCCGTTAGTGTGTTTTTAAAAATAAAATTTGGTTTACGAGTGTTTTGGAATACGAGCCTACTTCCGGAACGAATTATGCTCGTAATCCAAGGTTCCACTGTATATATTTGACAGATGTAAAGCATACATGTCTATGATTTTTGTGTTAGTCCATTTTTATTTTATTATTATTATAACACCTCAAGGAGCAACATGTTTGTGCACTTTCTAAAGATTTTAGTTCTGTTTTTGAATAAAGGGTTGGAAATGAATGCTTTTCTTTTTTCATTTTTTAAAATCAGATTAATCAATTAATCGAAAAAATAATCGACAGATTAATCGATCACTAAAATAATCGTTAGTTGCAGCCCTTCTGCTCACTCACGCACCGTTGTGGGCGGCGTAACACTCTCTGAGGACAGCGCTATCCGCTCCTTCTGCTTGCGTGAGCTCACAGACACCGCTGTCTGGCTGTAGAGCCGTAATTAATGTGAGAGCACTAAGTGACTCCCATCCCACCCCTCTGAGATAGCTCGGCCAAGTAGCTCTCTCTGGGCCCTTGGCTGCGAGAGGCTACAGCATCACCCAGGGATTGAACCAGCGATTTTCCGATGATAGGGCGAGCACTTTACCACTGCACCACTCGGGAGGGGTGGCCCTCAGTATTTATTTTTAAAGGGAAAAATTTTTTTAATTATTGACATACATAAATTCCTGACTATGCTTATATCACCTGTAATAAATCGCAGCCTTTTTGATAAAATAATTGCACAGGCCAGATTGCGTTTTCAGATGAATTGTGCAGGGATAAAGTAAACCCTGTCCACAGAAGCTTCAGTTTTCTGTGTTTTTAATGAACTAGCTGGCTAACAACAAGCACAGTGTTTTTATTTTGTTTGTTGTACTTGGCATGTGCAAGAGATGCAACATGATTTTGGACTTGAAACTTTAAATATGTAAGAAATTGTGTGTAAGTCTGTAAATGCATTTCTGAGCTGTTCTATCATTTCTCTTTTCCTCATGCTGTCTGTGTGATGGTGTACGTGTTTGCAGGTCCCGATGCGCTGTGCGTGTTAACCGAGGCCCTGGCGGTGAAGTCCACACCAGAAGAAGAGGAGAGAGAAACCTTTGTAGCCTTTGCACGTGTCTACAGTGGAATTGTGCGCAGGGGTCAGAAAGTGTTTGTGCTCGGACCCAAATACGATCCTGCCGTCACTCTGCAGACGGTGAGAACTTTAAGTTTTTATGGTGATATATACGAACAGACTGTAATGCAGATCGCTTAATCCAATCACATGGTCATTATACTAATTGTCTCTTTTATTCATAATTATCAACATTAACATTTTAGAGGGCTGCATTTAAGCAGGTATTCTATCATTGTGTCCATTCGGCGTAGCCACAATGTCCAGCCACAATGTCTCTAATGTTGTCCATGCAATCTTTCAGTCTCTCAGTGCTTTACAAAAGCCATTAGACCTAACGCATGCTGCCTTTATGACGTCCCTAGGGAGGTAGCTATTGCTAACCATTAAGACCTTTTTAGCATTGTTCATGTGGCAGCACTGACAGAAGAAAGAAAAATGGAAATTGCACACTCACTGGGGAGAAAAGCGCTCAGTGTGTTTGGTCACTGATGTGCCTTTCAACCTGAAGCCACAACACCATGATCAAACACATAATGCCATTCACAAGTATTGTATTCCTGCGAGACATTTACCTTCAAAAATGACAGAATTTTTACCTCTGAACTTTGAATATAATTTTTTTTTTGCTATAATTGGACTTTGGATTCCAACAATTTAAAATGACTAAATCCAGGTTCAAAAGACAGCCATGAAACTTAAATAAATTAAATCAGCTAAATGAAAGCCAGTGTTCATTCATGTGCATATCTGCACACTGGCTTTTATTCATTAATCTTTTGAGACCTGAATGGCCTCTTAAGAGGACGTGTGCGTTTGTCCCAAATACATTGTCTATACACCGATCAGCCATGATACTAACACCACAAAACATTAACAATGATTATCATTTATATTCTGGTAAACTGGTGACAGGATCATTGGCACCCATGCTTGTGAGGACCAAAGGTCAGCCTGTCTGGTCCGATCCCACCGTAATGCAGTACAAATCAAAATAAGTCAATGCTGGTCATGATAGAAAGGCACCAGAACACCCAGTGCATCACAGCCCATTGCACACCCACCCAGGCAGCACAGGCGGAACCTGGGCATAATGGAACCTGTTGTAAGGTTATAGCTGATCAATGTATATCCTTGTACATTGCTTGTATGAGGAATGTTTGGTTGATATACTGTATATGTATATATAATCCACCCCATGCTTCAACAGTCTGGGTGGTACACTTCTTTGGGGCTTCTTCACACCGTAACTCTCCCGGATGTGGGAAAGACGGTGAAGGTGGACTCATCAGAGAACTGTAGTACATCTTTCAAGATTTACCATTGAAACCAAAGGTTTGGCTATAGCAGCTCGGCCATGTACATTGACCCTGTGGAGCTCCTGACAAACAGTTTTGGTGGAAACAGGAGAGTTGAGGAGCACATTTAATTCTGCAGTGAGTTGGGCAGCTGTGGTTTTTGTGTTTTTTGGATACAATCCGGGTTAGCACCCGGACATCCCTTTTAGACAGCTTCCTCTTGCGTCCACAGTTACTCCTGTTGGATGTGGTTCGTCCTTCTTGGTGGTATGCTGACATCACCCTGGATACCGTGGCTCTTGATACATCACAAAGACTTGCTGTCTTGATCACAGATGCGCCAGCGAGACGCGCACCAACAATTTACCCTCTTTTGAACTCTGATACTGTATGTCACCCGTAATGTTGTGTGCATTGCAATATTTTAAGCAAAGCTCTGCTATTACTCTGCTAATTAAACCTCCACACTCTGCTCTTACTGGTGGAATGTGCAATCAAGAAGATTGGCCACCAGGCTGGTCAAATTTAGCCATGAAACCTCCAACACTAAATTGGCCAATGTTTCAGTTTCATTGTCCAACTCCTGTGTATTTTTATATATATATTCCTGTTTAAAAAGCTCACTTACTAAGGTCATAGCTACTAGATTATGTGAGAATAGTGAGAAGAAATATACATAACAGTAGAGTCCGAGTTTCAGGAAGTTAATATACTGTATATTAATCATAGTGTAGAAATTCAGCACTTTTCTTTATATTTAGTCACTAGATGATTGTGTTTTTAGCTGATTCCTGATCATCCTCCTGCACTGAATCTGAATTTTTTTTTTATACTTTGCATTCTTAGTGAATTCAGTATAAATGCCCAGGAGCAACTGAAGAGCTAAGGCAACCTCGAGATGCAGCATGTGGTGGATTTTTAAACAAAACGTTTTTTACTTTAGACTGAAATAAAACCGCTGCTGATAGTGCTGTTCGGTTCCTGGGACTCCTTGCCAAAAAACTGGTACAGCATGCTTTTGTTTTCTCACAGGTTGGGAAATGGGTGACATTTTCCTGACTCTGATGGAAATCATGCTTGAGGCTCATGAACCGTACTGGTAGATGTCACAGACTGAGTATATTCAGGATTTGCCCTTGAACTCTAATCATATTTAATTGCTTTTCTAAGCCCACCTTGTAGCCAACTCTTATTTAGCATCAAGGTCGCTTTTATGGCTCCAGAGTGCAGAACTGTTTAAGGTTTCATCATCTTATTTAAAAATGATGAATTTAAACTTTGCCACAGCAGGCAGGGGTTCATTGGACTAGCAGGGAAGGGTGCATGTTTTTAAATAATTTTTTGAGAAGTTATAAAGTCATGGTTGGCGAAAAGTTTTTTATTATTAATTCATTTTTTATATTTGTTTTTGAAAAGTCATAAAGTCTTGCTGGTGTCTCGTTGGCTTAGTGATTAGCACTGTGGCCTGACACTTCCAGGGTCGAGGGTTTGAATTCCTCCTCGGG
The DNA here is from genome assembly GCA_030014215.1 of Clariallabes teugelsi. Lineage (NCBI taxonomy): Eukaryota > Metazoa > Chordata > Actinopteri > Siluriformes > Clariidae > Clariallabes > Clariallabes teugelsi. Next base: position 17,226,597 of record JAQMYG010000007.1, read on the forward strand.
TTTGTGCGTGTGAGGTTTGCATGTTCTCCCCATACTTTGTGGGTTTCCTACGGGTGATCCGGTTTCCTCACACAGTCCAAAGGCATGCAGATTACTGTAGGTTAACTGGTGTTCCCAAATCGCCCGTAGTGTGTGAATGAGCATGTGAGGTTGTATTCCCTGTGATTGGCACCCCGTCCAGGGTGTACCCCGTCTTGTGCCCTAAGTCTCCTGGGATAGGCTCCAGGGCCTGTTAATCCATTGTTAACATCTTGCTTATTCTGTTTCAGCGATTGATCCCTTAGAAAATATGCAAGCATCAAACAGAGTCAACTTAGGTTTGATTATACCTTAATTACTGCCATAAGGTGTAAAAGCAAAAGCAACATTGATCTCTTTCTCTCTCTTTCCACTGGAACATGGTAGCTCAGCCAGTACAAACAGATGTTTTCAAAGTGAATGAAGTTTAAATTCTATTTAAATGCGATAGTCCACACTGTATTTTATATTGTCTAGCAAGGCCATTAGCACACGGCGTTAAAGGTCCCTGTGTCATTCAAGCAGTTTTTCTTGTGTGTGGGAGACAGATTAAAATGAATAATTCCTTGAGAAAACTAAATGATAATTTTCCATGAAATGTCCAGCGGAGTGAGCCATGCCTTCATTCAGAGCAATACCATGATCAGTCCAGACACCTAAACATTTTATATGTTTTTTTGTTTCTTTTATTGGTTTTAAAAGAATACAAGTGAATGATTTTTTTTTTCTTTTTTGGCACCATGAAGAAAGACATTAAAACCAACAAATATTGCCAACCTGTTTCAAAGTACTGGTTTACATTTCTTTGTGAGCTGTGCTCTGTATTCTGAGCAGCCTCGTCTCTTAAGGAAAGAAAGTGTTTCACTTTGATGCAATGCGAATACATTGATCAGCTATACCATAACTTCCACACTAATATTTGGTAGTCGCTCCCATTACCACCAAACAGTCATGTATTGCGTGTTCTGCCAACTTTCTATTGGAAACAGCATTAAACTTTTCGCCATTTTGCGCTACACTAGCTTGTACTATAGCCTTTGCTCCCCACATGCAACAGTGTCCCCACTGTCACCAGTTCCCTGGTTTTCCTTCTTTGGACCACTTTTGATAGGCCCTGACCACTTCAGCCTCAGAACATCCCACAATACTGTAGCTGCACTTTTGGAGTTGCTATTGCTCAGTGGTCTAGTCATCATTTTTCGGCCCCTGTCACAGTAGCTGCAGTTACAATATCTCATTCTAATGGCATCTTGAAGTGGACAGGATATATTAAGCAGCAAGTGAACCCTTTTTTCTGAAGTTGATGTGTTGGAAGCAGAAAAAATAGGCAAGCATAAGGATTTGAGTGACTTTGACAAGGGCCAAATTTTGACAGGTAGACACCTGGGTCAGAGCAGCTCCAAAACAGCAGCTGCAAAACTGCAACTGCAGCTCTTATGGGATGTAGTGGAAAGTGAAAAGTGTCACCCAGATCGTTACTGTTTTGGTGGTATAAGAGGACTACTCAATATTAGGCTCAGAGGTTATAATTTTACGACTTCTTGGTGAGTATGGAGTTAGTGCTCTCCTCTAAGCACATACAGCTTCTTTATGATATAATGCGAGCATGTACTGTATATTAGGACATGGTAATGAAATTGGGCTAAAAATATTGTGTTCAAAATATTTGGTTGAGCAAACATATTGAAGACACACAGTTTGACTCAGAAATTCAGTCACATTCACTATCATGCCTTATTCATAGTTTTTCTACCAGCTGCAGAATTAGCATTTGATGTCTGATTTTTAAACATTTGGCTTCGACACATTTGCTTTCTTCATTTCATTTTCCCCCCTCTATAATCAACCTGCATGGGTTTCACCTGTCATTCTCTGTCTCTCTTTTAGCTGACAGACGAGTGTTCAGTCCCTGACTCCATGCCCGCCATACCCCACTTGGCCTGCTGCACTCTGGATCGGTTGTATTTGCTGATGGGACGAGAGCTTGAAGAACTCGATGAGGTTCCAGCAGGCAACGTTCTAGGTAATACAGCGGTTTCCCCAATGGCCTGAGGTCTAGCCTCAAAATCTCTAATGTGCTGTGTGCGATCTTTTAGTCTCTCAGGTACTTTAAACAAACCATTAGAACAAAACCCTTGTATGTGCTTTAGGGCTGCGTAGGGAATCCGTGGGGAGTTGGGCAGTATAACCATTAAGGCCTTTTTAGTAATGTTCTTGTGGCAGCACTGACACAAGCAGAAAAATAATTCTGGAAATTGGACTGGGGAAAACGTGTTCTCCCTGAAGCTCATTACCAACTGATCCCAAATCGCACTTCTTTACTTCCTTATGATTATTAATGTGATCTGGCTGATCTGGACTCAGCAGTTTTGTTTTGTTATGTCACATGGTATGTCGTGATGTACTGTACATCCTGGTTTTGCGATGGAATATTTTCTTGAGCTCTGTTTATTTTTTTAAATATTGTCAGTAAAGAGCATGCACATGCTTGTCCACTCACATAAAGGTACTGAGTTCATTTTAGAAGTGCGTTGGCTAGCTACATTTTTTATCTTTGATTGATTAGGGTTGAATGAAGAATGGGTGGTGTTTTATGGTGTAGAGTGTATTCTGTATTGTGTCAAATGCTGTAGTTGCCCATGATTGATGCTTACTTACCTGGGTTTGTCTGTAGGCATTTATTTTTTTTCTTTTTCCTAGTTAGCATTTGCTGCAGTCTTGTTTGCTGCGCTGTTCTACAAGATATAAAGTATAATTCTCAAAGTAAGAGTTCAGATTTAGATTTAAAAACATTAGGTTAATTATATTGTAGGAAAATCCATAAGTGTATGCATATATAATTATTTAGTATCACTTCATTTCTGGGTCAAAAAACATTTCTGATTTCTGATTTCTCGAACAATACTGTTCGAGCACAAAATACATAATAATTGTATGCCAAAAAGCAGCATTTTATTCATCCACTTCCCTCTGTTTGCATGTTCTCCCCGTGCTTGGTGGGTTTTCTTGGTGGGAGTACTCCGGTTTACTCCCACAGTCCAGAGACATGGACTCTTCATGTACTCTCCCTAGTGCCCCGAGTCCCCTGGGATGGGCTCCAGTCCCCCCATAACTACATACTACTATACAGGATAAGCGGTACAGGATCTGAGTAGGAGTGAAAATGAAAGTTGCTTGGTTTTACATGCAAAAAAGAAGTCCTCAGAATAGCTGGCTAGTTTTGCAGGATGCTAAATCACTTAATCACTTCTTAATAAAAACTTAATCACTACAGTACTATGCAAAAGTCTTTGCCACATGCCAATAATTGTTGTAGCGCAATGATGCTTTCAGAAATAATGAAATTAAATGTCTCTACATGAAGTAATTAATGAAAGAAAGTCAGTATTGGTGTGATCACCCTTTGCTTGTGAAATAGTCACATATAGTTTGTGAAATTTTATTAAGAAATTAGCTCCTAAGTTTTACTGAGCATGCTGCAAAACTAGCTCCTCATACTGTAGTTCTTTTGAGGACTTTTGACTCTAGAAGCACCTGCTTTTTTTTTTTTTTTTTTGCATGCAAAACACAGCATTAGTTTTTGTCTGAGAAGTGGTCTCTTACATAATATACCGCTTTCTTTTCTGGCATACAAATACTTTTCTGTAACATTAAATTTTGTGCTGGAATAGTAATGTTCGGAAACCAGAAATGTCTTTTTGTACTGACTCAATAATGAAGTCCTAAAATAAACTTGTATAATAAAGTTTGTAAAACACACACACACACACACACACAGAGAGCATCTAAGACTTTTGAATAGTACCATATCAGAATATTTTGATACATCCAAATCAAACTACATTTTCATCCCAATCACTTCTAATGTACGTTTTAAATAAAAAAAAATGATTCCAGCTCTCAGGTGGCTCCTGCTTAGGTTTTTAGCTTTGTGACTGTCTGTTAGACATTATTAGATGTTTTTTTTTTTCTGTGCTATTAGTGTTGTGTACTATCATCACAATGAGAAAAAAAAGAATTTCTAAGCAAGGCTGTTTGAGATTAGTCAACCATTGAACACTAAGACAAATTAACCCATTAACCTTCACTCCATCCATCAGTCAGTCCAGTGTCTATACTGCTGTTCCTGTGTAGGGTCACTGGAGGCCTGGAACCCTATTCCAGGAACCGGTGGGCATGAGGTGGGGTTTAGCTTAGATGGGGTGTCAACCCTTTGCAGGTCACACACACAAACATCCACTATGGGCAAACTTGAAATGACACCACATGTTCAGAAACCCACCAAGCACAGAAAAAACATGCAAACTTCATGCACACTGAGCGAAGACAAGCTTCATACCCCAACCCTGGAGGTATGAGGCGACAGTGAGAACCAATAACACCCCGTGCTATCAACTTTATCTTCCTTTTATGTCTAACTACATTAGCTTTAAAGCTTTAGCTTTATTCAGGAGAAACAATGAAGGGTAAGAGAAGCAAGTACAAATCTAATAGTTTACAAGTACTGCTTTCGATGTTGCTTCTCTCACCCAACCACTTTCTCTCATATCAGGATGCACTTTAGTATGGGCTTGCTCTGACCTCGGTAACCGAACGCACCAAAGTCTATGAGCATATGGATAAAGGGAGCGTGATGAACTCTGCTAACATGCATCATCAGCTTTAGCCCGCAGCTCCATTAAAAGCTTTACACAAGGGGACAGTTGGCAAGAGATCTAACAGTATAGGATCTTATGATTCACGTCCAGGTTCCCCCTCCCAGCAATTAAATGCAATTTATGGGCCGTGGCTTTCCTGCACTCCAACATCTGTATCTGTGCTACATTCAGTCAGGACCGGAGTTTCTGTCTTTATTTATCAGGCTCTCATCTCTCTGAACTCGAAGCTGTGAACTCAAATTCTTGCACCGATGCATCTTTTAACCTGATGGCGTGACATGATGATCAAACACATAACGGAATTCATGGGATCTGAATCATGAGGGACCCTTTACATTCTAAACCGGTGGACCATTGTACCTACAATCACATATTCTCATGCCCATGCTTTTAGCATTGTTATTTGTGGCTACTGTGGTATTCAGTTGACTGACTAACAATTTAAGATGCCTACGTCTTGGTACAAAAGAGTGTTAAGGGGAAAACAAAAAAGAAAATCAAATGATAGGGTTGCGACATGTGCAGGGCGCTGTATACAACCCCCGAGTCGATTATGTTACTATAATAAGACATTAATTTTGCTCGAGCAGCAATTTGCTGACTTTAACTTTTTTCTTTTTTTTTTTAAAGAATGACACATCATACTTTTATTCATTTATAGTTCCATTTGATGCTGTGGAAGTTAAAACAAGTTCATTCCTGTTATCACTGTGGTATAGCACTTGAATAAAAAACATTTATTCATTCACTAACCTCTTTTTTATTATTAAAAATATTTTTTTACGAATTTTGTTTTATTAAAATAACACAAAAATCTGTGCTTGCCATGGTACTAAGAAGCCTTGAACCCCACTTTCTTAAAGACTTGCTTTTCTGGAAATCATGATTTCTGTTTTATCTTTATCTCTTAAAAGGCTTTGGAGCCTTGAGAACACTGGAGAATTCTTCAGAAAAAAAGCTTTTACTTTTATTTAAGTATGTTTATATGGACCTTGGAATTTCCTACTAGACCAGGAATCTTTAACTCCAGCTCCGTGTCATCCTGTCACAAAAAACGAATCAACACCATATGAGCAAACGGATTTAAAGTAACAAGACAGTTGTATAAAATGCATTAACGATGGCCATTTCGAAAAGGATGCTGTTTGTGTTTATCTCTGATCAGTCACCTGGACCCAGCCTCACTCTTCTGCACCCAGGTCCTAAAATGGCTGATTGTGCTGATTATTATTTTTTTTGCATTTGGCCCTCTAAGTGAATGCAGTGTCAAAGCCCAGGGGCTGCACAGAAGTTACTTGAAGCTCAAACAAAACTCCTGCTAATAGAAACGGAAATAGATGCCGTTGCTGTCACATCTACAGTATAGGAAGTGTCTGTTGCCGCTTCTTTAAGTTTGCACTGGAGCTTTGAGACTGATGTATCTCGGAAATAAAGGAATATTATATGCGTCATTTTGCTCAGCAGTACATAATAATTCATGAGAAGTATAAAAACGTCTGCATCAAAATATTTAAGGAACAAATGAACACCTGAACTGAACTGTTGATATTCAGAAGGGAGAGGTCCTTCTGTGCTGATTGAAGTTGACCGAAGTTTTTTTTTTAATTTGCAGTCACTTGCAATATGAATGAAAGCATTGCAAGCATTGAAACATCTATCGAGACAACTAGTATGATTCTTGTATATTGCCATTATATTATTGCATTAGATAGATAGATAGATAGATTGATAGATTGATAGATTGATAGATTGATTGATTGATTAATACTTATCTACTTACTTACTAATTTCCAAAAGAAATTAGTAGTCCTAGCTGTAATTATCAGTCACTGCCGATTTGGCTTCATTTTCCAACGTGGCTCCACCTTTATTATTCACTACATGTTCTCACTACATTTAGATAAAGAAAACATGGCCATAAAGGATAAACTGAGTAGGATTCTGTTTCTTCCATAGAATTTTGATTGTATTGATGGGAAAAACACATTTAAGTGTAACATATTGATATTACATTAAAGTCTCAGACAGCAGCCCTTGAGCTATTTACTTGAGCATGAAAAAGAAAGGGAAAAAAAGAGCCAAGCATGATTTCAGTGCATGCCTTTAATTTCAAACATGGCCTGTTGGTCATTATTTTTCCACATCATCACAGGCTGTTCATGAACAACAGGTTAATATGAATGCGCTTGTTGGAGCAGGGACTTGTACAGCAAAGTCCAATAATAATAATAAAAAAATGAAACATACAATTGTTACGGTAATGTTTTTTTGTTAAGTGACATTTATTTAACATTTATGGAAGGAGTCTTGATTGTAAGTGCTTAATTACAGCAGAACAAAAAGGTTTTCAGGGCAGAGAAGCTTATGTTCTCTGTTTTTTTTTTGTTTTGTTTTTTTTGAAAGAGAGAGATGAGGTAATCGAGGAATGGCTTTTTATCACCGCTATGAGGGTAGGTGAGAACAGAAACTAACTTGTCTCTTGGATGTTCCACAACATTAAATCTAACTATGAACTATTAAAATCCATTGCGTGTTCCTCTGTAATGTGTTAAACATTGTAAACATTGGTAAGTCGCGGTACAGATTAGCCATAACATTACAATGCAAAATATTACACCAAGTATTGTGTAGGTTCCCCTTGTGCCACCAGGGCATGACTTCCCAGTACCCCTGGGGTGTGCCTGGCACCAGGACATTGAAAGGGAATCCCTTTGGAAGCTATGGGTTGCTTGATAGGGTCTCCATGGATTGGACTTGTTTTTCCGGCACATCTTGTGGGAGCTCGTTCCAGTTGGTGTCTGGGGAATTTGGCGGCCAAGTCAGCGGCCTTGGGCTCTTTGCCTGCTGGGTCCGGTGCGAGGGGGGCCTGTGGTGCTCTGGGTGTTTTGGTGCCATTCTATCAAGGCCCATTTTTTTCTGGCTATCTGTAGTACATTGACTTTTTTTGTAGGATCTGGCCACACAGGCTGGCCTTTAATCCCACAGCATGGGTGAGCCTTGGGTCTCTGTGATAGTGTTACCAGTTTACCAGTTTATAATTAAAGACAGAAAGGTGCAGTTATTCACACTGAACAATCCAAATCATAAAACTGGACATTCCTGGAAGGAATTTACTAAAAATGTTCGGATTTGTCACTTTACTCTGCTGAAGCAAACTTGTGTAAAATTACTATTATCTTAATTCAAATGTAGCTGACACTTTGCTACAATGTCATTTGTTACAGTGCCTGCATTATGAAAAAAATGATCAATTTGATGGGTTAAAAACGCTATGGGGACAGAAAAAACGTCTCATATTTCATGACAAAATGTTCTACCACTGTCGTAATCTTCTCTACATTTTAAACCAAACCAAATCAATGGATTCTTTCAACAATAATCCTCTTAACTCAGAAGTTATTGTTGATTATATTTTATTTGCTTTTTGCTGCCAGCCTCTTGTAGCCTTGAATGCCTTCAGGTTTTTTTTTTTTTACTCAGAATTCAGTATTGACCCAAGGCCTGGTGCTGTTTATTGTATTGGATATTTTTTCCATCAATTATGAACGAGTGGTGCATTAATGTATTGACATTATTGTGTGATGCTAAAACATTGTGTGTGTGTGTGTGTGTGTGTGTGTGTGTGTGCACGCTTATGGAGAGCGTGAGAGTTCTCATCAATAACCCGATCTAACCTCGTGTATCCGTCTGCGGGCTTTATTTCATTTATTTCAATTCAGTTTGGAAAGTGAGGCTCCGAGCAGCAATAACTCACTCTGAATTGTGTTAGCCGGCGTGCTCGTGTCATCAGGGTGAGTTCAACTGGCGAGGTGTTAATGCATGTTTTTATAACAGAGAGACAGACAGCTTGTCTGCCTCTGGGACATATGTGGAGGCTTTTAGTTAGGTAAAGAAAGAGTGTGTGTGTGTGTGTGTGTGTGTGTGTGTGTGTGTGTGTGTGTGTGTGTGTGTGTGTGTGCGCATCTGTGTGTGTTATGATTATAAACACAATGGTACGAGACATGTACAACGTAGTGTCATGTCTCTTGGTGATTTTGGACATGTCAAGCAATATGAGTTGGGGTCTTGAACATTTTTCTTTGTTCATACATCCAAGCTGACAAGTGATTTAAAAAAAAAAAGAAAAAATTATATATATTGAAATTCAATTTCCTGTCAATGCTGAGTGTAATTTTAGTCATGAGGACAAAGCTGGTGTCCCTGAGAGTGTTGTCTCATGTCGACTGTTAGGAAAATAACACTGCTGGTGCTAGAAAAGTGACAAGTATGTTGCTAGGTTTAGATCCACCATAGTGCCACCATTCTGATCTCATACTTCTTACTGTATATTTTTAACACTTCTAATACTTCTGCAGTAAACCTAGTTCAAAGCAGCCTACAGCGCTGTATTCCCATGATGTAATCACCTGTGTTGGTATAACCCAATGTTAACAATATAACCATTCACACTTCCTGACCTAGGTATGTTGTCATAGTCATGATTCATTTATCATATCACCAGAGGGGATAAAGAAAGGAAGGAGAGAACAAAGAGGCTTTTAGATGTGGATGGAACATTTGTCTTTGAACCACATGATGGAGTGAAAGTAGGGATAAATGGCAGTGGGGGGTGGAGGGCAGGAGGTTGTGGGTGTTTGACCAAACTTCAGTTATTCAGGCCCCCTTTAAAGACACCGCCCAAACCACATTACACAACACACACCCTACAAACTCAAAGACTAATCATGACGGCTGAGATCTGCTACTCTGCAAGGCAGGAGTGGGAATGAAAATAAAGAGAGAAAGGAAGGCACATCTCTTTTTGTATTGTGGCATCCTTCCAGCTGGTACATACCAATTGGACGGGCTATTCGAGCATGTATTTAAGGAGAAGGTTCAACCAACAATCTAATATCTATAAAAAAACAAAATGATTCTTGTTTTTTTCTTGACCACAGATCAAAAAGATCAAAATGTACTTTTTTTGTGGCACCAACACAAAAAGAATGCAATAGTCCATTTTTCAGGATGTGTAATATGTTTTTTGACATGAATGATCAATCATGAGTGTCAGTTAAAGAAAAACATGAAATCTTCGATCTGGAAATGGAGCTGTAGTCTTTATTTAAAAATTGCTGTCTAGTCAGGGTCATCGGGGCCAAAAGATTTTGGTCTGCAGAAACCACACGGATGACAGATGGTCATTTCAGAGTCTTGAGAATTGTAGGAACGTATTTTCACCACAAGCTAGCAAAACCTGGCTTCAAAACCCCGTTCAGTGACACGAAAACAAGGAGAAAATTGAGGCAAATATTTTTATCTGCGATGTGGGTTGTCATATTTGCTTGTGAAGTCATAAGGTCAAACCCCTTCTTTCCTGAGCACTTAAGCTGTGTTTACTGCTGTAGATACCGTATTTCAATTACAGTTCAGCTATGCTATGTCACATGTATAAAACCGCTTAGCAAGTCAAGTTGACCAAAGTTTTGGATCAGGATGGCAAAGAGGTTTCATTATTGAGGCTTGAAATAAGCAGCTTTGAAAGAGATTCAGTAGAAACAGTGAGTACTTCAAAGCTATGTGTGCATTTAGATCTTTGATTCAAGATTCAAGATTCAAGATTCTTTATTTGTCACATGCATAGTTATACAAGTACAACACGCAGTGAAATGTAT
>JAQMYG010000007.1:17259427-17272417 GCA_030014215.1 Clariallabes teugelsi
CGTATCGCAATCGCAAATCGCAATTTTGACCTTAATAATCGCAATGTGACATTTTTCCCAAATCGTGCAGCCCTATTGTATACTAATCACTCGTTATGCACTAAGTAGTTTTATTAAGGCTTGTTTTTTCTTGCGCCATCTGAAGCTAACAGTAAATAATACTCAACTCAACAGTTTAATGAAAGCTACAGACATTTTTCATTTGAAAGGTTTGATTTAAGTGTAGATTTTCAGTGCAAGTGAGCGAGGCCAAAATTAAGGTGAAAAAAAAACTAAAAAGACCTATCATAGCAAGAGCAGCCAAATAATAGCCAAATCAGCCATTTAGTACAATCAAAAAGAACATAAAATATTGAAATAATGAGATCAGGATCACAAAAAAAAAATAATAATCAGGGAAGGGAACATCTAGTCAAGTCAAGAACAGTCTGGAAGAGATGGGCAAATCATTCAATCACTCAAGAGACGCCTTCATGTAAGTAAATACAGATGTTTAACCTAAAGATAAGAACCACTGGTAACAAGTACAGAAACGCCAGATTGGACTTGGATAGAAAACACCTAAATAAAAAAAAAGAAAAACTGCCCAGTTGCCCTTTGGGCAGACAACGCCAAGATTAGCTTGTACTGTAGTGATGGGAAGAGAAGAGTTTGTAGAAGAAATGGAAGGGCTCATGATGAAGCAAACGACATCATCTGTCAAGCATTATATTATGCATGGGTACACATGACTGCCAGTGGAAGTTGCAATGAATTCTGACGTGTATAGAGCTATAAAAACTCTGCTTAGATTCATGAAAATGCTGCGAAACTGACAGGATGGCACTTTCCATTACAGATGGATAATGACTTACAGCAAAAACAACCCAAGTGCTTCTTAAGGCAGAGAGACTCAATGTTCTTAAACAGCTGTCAGTCACATGACCTCAACCAAATTGAGCATGCTTCTTACAGGTACTTACTGAAGACAAAACTAAAACCAGAAAGACCTACAGTACAAGCAAGCAGCAACTGAAGGCAGCTGTAGTAAAAGCCTGGCAAAACAATCTTAAGGGAGGTTGTTGTCCATGGATTCCAGACTTCAGGTAGTCATTGACTGCAAAGGATCTGCATCCAAAACATAGTTGTAATTCTAATCCAGTTAATGCATTTTTTAAAGCCTGTAAATTACATTTGAAAGTCTACTCTTTAATCACGTCACATCTTTATTACTTCGTTTCAGATTCTTTGTGGTGGCGTACAAAGAGAAGAAATATGAATACACAGTCATTATTCAAATATTTATGGTCCCAGCTGTGTATATTGTGTATAAAATTGTTGATATGGTGACGCGTTCTGTAAGTAAACACCAAAAATGTTTTTAGAAGGATTTGTGCTTGGTCGGTAGGTTTTTCTCCATGGGGAGTGTCTTCAGGACAGAGAGCTTTGCACTTTGTGGTTTCCCGGTAACATTACAACATATGTTTTTGTCTTATTAACATTACAAGAAACTAGTGAGAGAATTACTTTCATTTACTACAATGTATTTTACCAGGAAGTAAGTTGTCTTGTGGATGTTTCACAAAATTAATTGAAACTATAAATAAAAAAAAAATAGCATGACATGATAATATTCTTTTATAAAATTGAAAAGTGGAATAGCTGGCAAATCGCCGAGGAGTGAAACACTTTGGTTTGTGCTATTACAGGAAAATTGTCAGCTTTGGGTTGGTAACATCATGTAGTGATTACTTTTTAGTATGGCAGAGCCCATTTTCTTTTCTCTTGTATAATACAACCTTTATTTTTGTTGTATTTTGAAACTGTTATAATTAATCATTAATGATAATGTTTGGCGTTAAGAAAAAAATATGTACAGTTAATTTTTGGCAAAGCTGTTTCTTTAATATACAGCTTTATCCTCAATCCCTGTTTACTTCCATGTTCTGTTTACTAGCAATGTTTTGCCCAACTGAGCATCATTTTAAATAATGGCAATATTTATGAAACAGAGCGACGTATCCCCTTTGATGGAAGGATGGAAGATTGGTCGGATGGATGGTTGGTTGGATATTTGGATGGATGGTTGGTTAGTTGGTTGGTTGGATAGTTGGATGGATTGTTGGTTGGTTGGTTTGTTGATTAAATGGATAGATGGATGAATTGGTGGCTGGTTGGTTAGTTGGTTGGGTGGCTGCATGGATGGATGGATGGATGGATGGATGGATGATTAGTTAGATGGATGGGTTATTGGTTAGATAGATGGATGGCTGCCTGGTTGGTTAATGGATGGATGGATGGATAGATGAATGGACAAATTAATGGAAACATTATCCTCTTTCTCTGAAGTTATCTATCATCATTATCATCACACATATCTAAATCACATTGCTACTTAATTATATTTCCAGTTATTTATAACAGAATAAAGACGCTTGTAACCTGATGTAAAACTTTTCTTTCTCTTTTTTCAGTGGATTATTCTATCCAGACTTATCTGAAACTAGTGCTCTGTGTGGGACTTCAGCACATTGGGGGGAAAACATAAAAACACAACCATTCTTCCTTTTCCCCAGTTCCTCTTTGATTATTGTGTTCCATTGTGATTATTGTGTGCCATTGAGTTACGTTTTAATTTTTTTCTTTTGCTTGATTTGCTTTCGGTATCTCCTCCATCTAAAGTCACTATTCCCCTTCCTCTGGTGTTCCTGATGAGTTTGGGTGCATGTGTATTCTGCATGTAAAATGATATAGGATTATTTTCTGATAAATAAAATAGGATTTTTAATAGCTGTGTGCAGCTTAAACTGTAGTTCTTATAGACCTGTAACGCGCATGAAGATGGTTAGGTGATAAACTGGAATTGGTTTTGTAGGTGTAGGACTTGAAAGAATGTAAAATAAACATGGTCTTTCAAATATGTTCAACAACAGTCTACAGTAATACAAACAACAGAGAAAGCAGTCCATATATCCTGATACTTTTAATAAAATAAAATAAAAAATTCAACTGTTATTTTTGGGAATGTAAAAACATGCTTCTGTAAATAATTATCTCTCTGTTTTTACATACACTTTGACTATACATCATGCTTCCGATTTTTGGCCATTCAAAAATGGACCATTTTGACCAAATTGGTCAATTTTACGCCATTTAACCTTTCAATTAAATCACAATGCTCTATTATGTACACACTTTAGTGCTGCCTTTCCTTTACTCAATTAGCCTTCATATTCATACTTTAAAAGGTCTTTGTCGCTTATATATGTGATTTAAACTGTATGTAACTACTAAATGTATCAATGTACCGTTTTATATTCAAGCTTATTCATATATGCTAACACCAAATAATGGCAAAAATTAACATATTAAGAGGTGGTTGCCAATATTTATTTATCATTTATTATTTAAAAAAATACACAAATTCTTAAATTATTGACAAACTCTAGATAAATTTTTAACTGCATGTACTGTATATTGCAAGTCTTTTGTGGATAAATAATTGCACAGGTCCATATTGAGATTTCAATATTTATGCGATTAGTTGAACAGCACTAGGATGAAGGCTGACTGCTGTAAGGCACAGACTGTGTCAAGGGGCAGTGTAACACAGTCAGATGAAAGCCTAATCTTTTGCGATTTATAGGGGGAAAATATGGCCAGGTTTACGCTTTGGATTCGTGGACATGGGTGTCATTTACACGTTTCAAACATGTGATCTCTGGACCATAGGCCGAATGTTATTTTCATTCATCATTTCATCATTTGTGACCCATTCTTTCCTAGTTTTTATGCATCACTACAGTACCATGGCATGATCTTTCTCCTGTCTACTGTACATTCTCCTGGGTTTTTGTTAAATTTGGATTTAATTCTCACCTTAGGCAGTTGTTCCACCTCATCATCAGTCTATGCATCATGCACATGAATTCTTACGTTTATTATTTTTCATTTTAGAACTTTTGTCCATGTTGGTGTTTTTCCGCATTTTATTAATTTCTTTCCTTCTTCTCAATATGCATGTTTTTTTTGCTGTTCTTGAGGCATTTGGTATCCTACCTGGCGTTTTAATTCTATGTTTTTTCTTTTTGTGTGTGTGTGTGTGTGTGTGCACATGGCTTTTTAAGTTCAATACAAAAGCATCCGTATTTATATGTATTGTGTCTTAGGTTTACCACCAACCTTTATGCAGAATAACGACCGTTGTTTAAGATGGTTTACATTCTCGGCACAACAGCTGTAAATAAGTGATGGAATGTGTAACGGATCACTCTGTGGACTCTGTGGTGCAGCCTACAGTATGTACTGAAGTTTTACTGTATCATTTTCGCATTGGTCTGATTGAATTTGTTAGTGTATTTGGAGCAGGTAAAGTACTCCTGCATTTCCGATATTTAAAAAAAAAATGATTTTAGCTTGGAGTGAAACGATGCTGATTATAATTCTCAGACAAAAGCCACTCAATGACAAGGTTTTCCATGCCTGACAGAGGGATTAAGAAAAGTGGAATATTGGGCTTTGATAATACAGCTTGATGCTCTGAGCTCCACATTAAACAAATATAAAATAAAAGAATAAAATATTCCATTACTTAAGCCCAGTCCTGTCTTGGCTGAGTACATGCAATTTATATAACCTTAGCTTTTTTTTTTTTTTTTTTTAAACTGTACTTTTAGTTTACTGTAGCTTTCTAACAGCAGTTGGAAGCCTGAGCCAGAGTTGTGATTGGCAGTGCAAGGGAAGATGTCTTTTGTGTATTGCCAGTGTGGTGAACTACCACCAGCCCTGGCATACGCAGCCACCTGCCACCTCCATATGCCCAAAGTCCAGACAAACTCAGCGCTCTCCTGGTGGTGCATTCAGCACAGCTGACTTTCTACACTCTAGCTAAATTAAAAAACAAAACCCACACAGTCTTTGACAGCCTCAACATTTGTGACAGAGTGTCCTTGTATTTAACGAATGCCTAAAAAGCATTGTGGGGACACTTCAGACAGAAATGCTTATGTGGCTGGGGCATGAATTAAATGCTAATAGCCATTATGATAATGCAGATCAGTATGGAGAGGAAATTTGATGACAAAACTCCTGCTGTTAGCTGTAAGTGTCTTTAGTAACGTTAACACTTAGTTTGTTTTAGTAGTAATTCTGAAAAGCCTGATGATTGCGGGTTCAACAGACAATATAGTAGGAATTAAGAAACAAAGGTTTATTGAAACCAAAAAACACCCTTTTGCTATTACTAGTAGCACTAGTGATTACATTTTAGTGTCACACTCCTGTAACACACTGTTTTTAACTTTGTAATTAACTACTAATTTTTACTGGAGATTTTAAAGATTCACTAGACAATCTATATTAAAATGATATAAGAGTAATGCAGTGAAGGTTATGCCTTTCAGTGTACGTTGTTGTCCTGAAGTCAGAAATGAGCAGCATTCCCAAAATTTCCTCAAGTGCGTTCCTGTCTCGCACTTCGGTTCTTCTCTGTAAATGTAATATTCAAAGTAATTTATGAATTAATTATATGCATTTTTAGGCATCAACTCCTCTGTGTTGTGCTGCCTTGTTCACAAACAGAATGAGAAGAAAATCTAAGTTAAAGGACCGCATTCCTAAGCAATATTACTACATGAGCGGGAGAGAGGGAGCGCTGTTGTACCTTATTCAGCACAACAACATGAACTTGAGTGTGATATTGCTTTTACACAAAAGTTCCACCAACACCATTTATTAAAATTAGTTTGTTTATTTAGCCAGTTATCAAGTCAAGTCAAGTAGGCTTTTATTGTCACTTCAACCATATACAATTTAGTACACAGTGAAACGAAACAGCGTTCCTCCAGGACCAAGGTGCTACCTACAACATAAATTAACTAACCAGCTAACTAAGAAACCTAATTAGCTGGCTAGCTGAGACAAAACAGATTGACTTGACAACATAACTTAGCAACATCAATTAACAAAAAAACTAACTAGCTAACTTGGAGACCTAATTAGCCGGCTAGCTGGGACAGAACAGATTGACATTTAAAAGTTAAACAGAGAACTATCTACATTTTTATACAAAAGAGACAACATGTCTCTAGCAAATGTGCTATCAAGAGCGACAAAGTGACAATGCAACAACATGACATTACAATACACTGTGGTAATGAGGTGATGAGTTGAGGTAGTGGGAGAAGAAACAGTGAACAGTGAACGTTCCTTGTAATTTGCAGCAAAGATAAAAATAGTTTGTGCAAATTGGCACTTGATAAATATTGTGCGAAAGACAGTAGTTAGATAGTGTAGATCAGTGTGTTTGTGTTGATTAATCAGTCCAGTCTCGATATTTTGAGGTAGTTGAGTTAATATGAGTGATAATGTGTGTGTGTGTGTTATTTTGCTCCGCCAACACATATTCTCCTGCAACTGGAAGAACTAACTAACCGCGACTGGCCGAAAGCTGAATAGAGTACGACATGGAGGTTCCACTTTAGATTCTATTGTAGAATGTCAGCTCTGGGTTAAATCCCAAATAGCGTTAAATGCACTAGGCTGTACAATTTTGTGTCTCTAAATGATTAGGGTTTACAGAGGGATTTGGGATTCAGCCTTGTGTTAGAAGTAAGTTTGCTATCGATCTCATTTACGTCAACATCTTTCTGATGATAACACGTTATCAGATGTGTTTACTTGCTGAAATGCGCCCGTGCCCGATTTTAAATGTGCATTTTGGCAGGCAGTTGCTCTCTCCTCAGTACTGCATTGTACATTTATCTACTTTATCTTCATTATCACTCAGGCTGCGATTGACTTTTAGTGTAATTAACGATCATAGAGCACCTGGGACGCAGAGCGATACATATAGTTGTGTCTATCATCACCATTTGGAATTCCTGTCATGCAATCAGATTGCTCAGTCAGAACTAACTGTCATGTAATCTTGGTTATTATTGGGTTCTTTCTTGGAGAATGCTATTCAGACTAATCACTATAGAAAAGTCTGTTAAAGAAACATCTGCTTAAAATGTTTGGGGAGGTCTGGTCCAACAAAAACGGTTAAGTATATACAGTAGATGTTTGTGTGTGTGTTATTAATTAGTTATCTTGATTGTACAGTACAGTATGCTTAAATCTTTATTACTATGCTGTTTGTTTGCTTCTTTTTATTTGTTAATTACTTTCATGTTTTAATTCATGCCGTGTTGCATTCTTATTGTTTCATTGTAATTTTAGCCTTTTATTATATTTCTTATAATATTATATTTTATTTATGACATACTGACTGGATAAAAGATTGCACACTAATATTTCTTTGACAGCCTTTAGCTTTGATTACGGGTGGTGAATGCGGTGGCCAATTCATGTGTGAAAATGATTCCTCATGCTCCCAGAAATACTCTTTTACAAGCCGAGCATGTCCTGAGGATTCCCGCACCAGATCTTAGCATTACACATCGCTGTATAATGAGGTCTCTGTCATACATCCACACGAATGTTCAATGTTTTTAACGATGGCCAGATTTTGTCCTGCATTGAAAAGAAGCTCAGGGTTGCAGAGTTCACAGCAGCACAGCAAGCACGGAGACAAAGACTCGTTTCAAGGCTGCACGGAGAATCCGCATTGCACACTTTCCTTCCCTGTAGTCCATCAGTCTGTTAGCACGGCACCTGGAGTTCCAACATATGCTCTTTGTTTAGGATGACCTTAATCTGTGTGTCTGTGTGTATGTGTGTGCGCGCGTGTTAGCCTGTTTTTCTAGCTTGGGTGGGAGCGCATGCACCGTTTTGAGCTTGTGGGGACATGTGGATGGTCCCTATTAGGAAAGCTGTGTCTATAAATCAATAGATAAATGAATAAATAAAGTCTTTTTTTCTTTGGGAAAAAAACTGTAAACTGTTTTTTTTTTTTTTTTTTTTTTGGTTACTAAGGTTATGGGCAAATTTTAGTTTTAACACCACTTTCATTAGTTGCATTAATAATTATGGAAGTTCAGTGCAAAGTCCACAGAAGGATAGTAAGACACACAGTAAGGCACTTTTTTCACTTTTTATTTGTGTGTGTGCATGTGTGTGTCTGTGTGTTGCTTGCTCAGCAGAATTTCAAGAAGAAGAATTCCATACACAACCTGTCAGGACACACACACACGCACACACACACATACATACATATACTGTTTTTTGCACTAAAACATTCACTCTTGTTCTGTCTTTTTAAACGAAGACCAATCACCTTTCATTAATGTTTTAATAAAACCCGCTCAACTTGTAGCAGCATTCCCTGAAATGAACTGTGGTTAGGGATGAAAGCCTCCAGTGAACAGGAGAAAAGAAGAAAAAATGAGTTCATTATAACCCGATACCAAATCTTTATCATGAGCATTGATCTCTGTGATAATTGCATTGTCCTGCTATTAAGGGCAGCTCTCAGATTGGCGTTCACTCGACCTCCTGAGCAAGAGCAGCACAGTTTTGTTTTCCTCCCGCGCCTTGAATGCATTCTGACATTTGATCCAGTTCCACCCAAGTGCAATTTCATGATATAAACTGTTTAGCTTTATTATAGGACTTAGACATACATTATAAAACACATTTCTGTGCAGTGCACCTTTGCATTAACAGTCGGGCAGAGATCAGTTTATAACTCACAGCTTTGTGTTTGTAAAGGTGCCTAAACTTACACTTTATTTGCAGTACTATTGCATGTATGTACTGTATGTATTCATGTAAACACAAATCGGGACTTTTTTTGATCGTGCAGGATAATAGAATACAGTTATTACAATAAGACTACCTTTATTGCTCTATACAATGCCCTGGCTTAGCACCCTATCCAGGGTCTCTGTTTTCATTCTCATGCAAACTGCTAAAGCTCTGAGTTGTGCTGTCTGTCAGAGCTGCTGTTAAAGAAAATGAATAGACAACTTCTAAACCAATCAGATTGAAAAATTCAATGTTGTTGTAGTTTTGACTGAAAGGTCATAGTCGTGCTATGGGAAATTTATTTGTTTAGTACATTTTATAAAATTTCAACTTCTCAAAAAAAAAAAGTGTGTGTGTGTGGATTGAAGAGTGTTATCCTTGACCAGGGAGCTTATAACCTTTTTACCTTTCCCCTCTCTCTCGCTCTCTCTCACCTTGGCACAATGTACGTATTGTCTCTGGCTCTGCGTTACAGAATCACTTCCTGTTCCTGCCTGGCCATATTGCCTCCACATGCAAGACTCAAACGTCTGGGATAAAAGTGCCTCCTGTTGTCCATTACCTCAGACATGATTTTTTTTTTTTTTTAATGTGTAGGCCTTGTGTAACCCCAGCAATACATTTAGCATGTGTGTAAGGATGTGGGTTTGTTTTATAGACCGTGTATGGCGCACGTGTGACCCAGCGAGTCCGAGCGACAGGCTAATGTAATGTAATATGCAGTGTGTTTCTTGGCCGAAGGGCGAAAGTCTGGCCCACCCCCCCCCTTCCAACCCCCACCCTACCCCCACTGATTTTCTGCCTCGGCAATCTGTCACGTTCAGTGGAGGGACTTTCCAGCAAGGGGACTTTCCATGCAGCCTTCCTACACGTTTTTTTTTTTTTTTCCCACAGTTCCATATGGCCTAACACTGGTTATACCTAGCACTTCTCTTAAGTGGCAGACTTATAGACTTTATTGCCACGATAGATCTTTATCCTCACATTACAGCATTATTATTATAATTTTTTAGGAAGACCTGTTGGATGAGCTGATATAACTTCAGTCTGACACTTCAAACATACAAAAGGTCATGTTGTGCTCTATTTTAAACGGTCTTTCATTATTTATATATGTTTTTCTACACTTTCTCTTCGCAATATTTTAAAAATAATCCCTCACATTTCATTCTCCAAGTGATTCTGAACCATAAAACAAATGATGCTCATATCCTGCTTTTGGACAGCAGGGAGAGATTTACCGTGTTATGTTAGTCCTTTATGAAAGTGTCACATGAAGGATGTCTGCAAAAGAGCCTCAAAAGTGTTTGTAATACTGCCTCAAAGACAAAGAGAAAGCCGATAGCTGTTCTTTTGAGCTCATTTCATGGGTTTAGTATGATCTTAGCTCGAGCAGGTGTTTCAGCCGTCTCTTTACCCGACCGAAAAGGATCATATTTAACCGTGACTGAATTACTGAAACATTTGACATCTGAGAAAGACTGGATCCAAAGTTTTGTGTGATGGTCCACATTCCTAAATTAGGTACCATGTTATTATATAAGAGTATAACAACGTATTTTTATTTGAGAATGATTCCAACTATTAAAAGTTCATCAACAAAGTTGGATGACACTTTCTGCTATCTTTTTTTTTAATAATGCTTGTTTTAATGTCTGATGTGTGTTGGTAGTGTATTATGGGTATTTAATTTTTATCAGCTGCAAAAAAAATAACACTATGAACACACTCAAAAATAAAACAATGAATGTCAATGTGGAATAGATTCTGTGATTTCTGGCATCTGGGACATTTCACAAAAATAGTTCGGTTTTTCTGTAGATTAAGTAGATGATCAGTTCACTTAAATGGTTAAACATTTTCCTTTCATTGGAAAAAAAATTGGGTGCTATGTTAAGATTATAGTGTTGTATAAGCTTGAAATGTATTCTGTTTTTCAGTAAAAAAAAAAAAAAAAACAGTCAAAGCCTAAGAAAACCACCTCAACATGAAATTGCAATGTCATTTTCTTTTGATTTTTTTGTATTTTATATAAAGTGATGTCAAATTAGCATGGCTGCCCACAACAAAATACATGAGCAACCTAACATTTTTATACTATTTATACCAATACACCGCCTGGACTGACAAAAAAAAAAAAAAAAAAATCCCCCACCTTTATCTTTGATAACGGTGAACAATGTGGTGGCCAGTTTATGTGTGAAAATGATTGTTCATGCTCCCAAAACCACTCTTTTACAATTTAAATCCTGAAATATGGCAATCCTGTTAGGGAAGAAAAACTCTACAGATGTGAAAAGCTGGTCATTCAGTACATTTAAATCATCAGATGACTTGATTTTATTGCCACATAACGTTACTAGACCTGAGCAACTGAAGCAACCCCAGACCAGAACACTGCCTCCAGAGGCTCGTACAGTGGCCACTATCCAGGATGGATGCATTGCTTCATGCACTTTGCTTCAATCGCATCAGTCTGGACTCATCAGACCACATGTTTCCTTGCCATTGTTTCAAAGTCCAATTTTTCCGTTCCCTAGCAAACCAAAGTATTGTTATCTGATTAGTCTCACTAACAGTTGGTTTCCTCTTTGCCACACAGCTGTTTAATCCCAATTCTTGGTACACTGTGTGTGTGGAAATTCTCATATGTTTACTATTAAGCTGTGATTTCTGCTGTTGATGGTGCATTTTTCCAATTTCACCAAGTGTTTATCCATTTCTTCTGAAAAGCTGACGGTTCAGCACTATCCCTCCAGGTTTTAATACCACACCAGACAGTTTTTAACCTAATTCCAATCATTTCAGATCTCCTTATTTGTTTTCTTCATCCAATCCACACACAATCTGGCTATTGCGCCTTTTACAGGTTTTACGCCAGGTGCCCTCCCTGATGCAACTCTCCTATTGGCATATTGGTCCAGGTATGGGACCGGCACTGCATCCAGTCGTTGGGGTTTGGGCATTGGGTGGGAACTGATCCCGGGCCTTCTACATGGCAGATGAGAAATGAGATGAAAATGCTAAAATAAATCTTACTAGAAATTAATTTAAAAAATAACAATAAAGTATGTACTGTATGAATATAAAATCATAGAAATAAACGTTGATTAAATCAGGGATTTGTAGCTGCATTAAGAATACTTGTGCTTTTTACATTATGACAAGGTAATCAAAGCAACTTTTAATTAAGCTTTCAAATACATATCGTCTTTAATTGTAAAATGACATTTGTAGAATTTCTTTGTTTTTCTCCTTTAAAGTTTGAAGTACTTTAATGTTGTGTGCATTGAATGAAACTTTCATCAAACGTTTTTTTTATTATTATTTTTTTATTAATAAATTTATTTCTGTACTTCCATCACTTTGCTGCTACCAGTTTGTTAGCAAACACATCATCATACAAACGTCTTTCAGTATTGAATGGTATGTTTTTTTTGTTTTTTTTAATCACCTGCCACTTCTGGAAATGAACAGTGTGTGTGTAGGCCATTCTTCCTCTCGGTACCATCTCTTCTATTTCAGTACTCACATACAGTACTCTCACAGCTTCTGACTAGACTCTTTCTTCTAATGTCATGCAACACTGTTATTTTTGTTTTCGCGTTTCTGTCTGAAGTTACTGGAAAATGTGCGAGCCGTGGGAGATGCGTCACATGACTCATATCTGAGCGCCTGGAGTTTTTGAATCGTTTCTTGCCGGTGTTGTTTCTTTTGTAAGTACAGATTGCTCAGGCAGTTGATTGCATGAAAAAAGTTTCACAGTAGTCTAAAAAAAGCAGATAAACACAGAAGCACAATATAAATATTTCAGAACAGCATAATAAACATAAGCGGTCGTTCCAGTCTCCTGGCAGTACACGGTGTGTTCTATTTTGCAAAGCAAGATCCACAGCACGCAGCTAGCTCTCTAACAGTAAACCGGTTTCCACAATAGCATCGTGAATTTTTTTTTGCTTTGTTTGTTTTAGCTGCTAAATAGGAAAAGCCTCCAGAACATGTGGCTTTGAATTTAATGATTTCCAGTGCAAGTTAAATCTTTAATCTTTCAGCAGGATTCTGAATTGCAGTAAACTAGTAAACAGGTAAAAGGCAGAGTTTCTACATGCGGGGCTTGTTAAATGATTGGTCACAAGAATAAAAATCAGCATTCACAGAGTTTGTTGAGCCATATGCTTTTTTGTATTTTCTTTGCAATACAAGAAACTCCCTGAAACAATCCACTAGTGAGTTTGACTCTGTTTATACTTACAGTACAGGCCAAAAGTTTGGACACACCTTCACTCATTCAATGTGTTTTCTTTATTTTCATGACCATTTACA
>JAQMYG010000007.1:17272517-17286983 GCA_030014215.1 Clariallabes teugelsi
GGTGACTGTGGAGACCTTTTTTTGTTAAGTACATAACTCCACATGTGTTCATTCATAGTTTTGATGCCTTCAGTGAGGATCTTCCAATGTAAATGGTCATGAAAATAAAGAAAACACATTGACAGATAGATGAGACAGATAGATGACAGATTGTGTCCAAACTTTTGGGCTGTACTGTATGTTTAATGAATTGTTTGAATTCTGCTAGCATTTTGTCATTCCCGAATGAATTGACTCGGTCTTTCGAGGTGAACGTCAGGACCCGTACTGTCCTTTTGCTGGAAATTCCTCAGTACTTTATCAGTGTAATCAGTGTATATAATTCTCCAATGCCATTAGTCTTGCACTCAGTGCATCATCAAGTACATAATCAAGTTACATAATCTTATCAGCTGACACCTTATTGTTTTTTTGTACACAATATAAAGTACTGTATAAGTCATTTTGTTATTTTTATCGCATGTACTTTAAACATGAGATGAACAAAGACCAACATTTTATGGGAAAAAATGGAGGGGGAATAAAACATGCAAGAAGGCTTTTATGTAGTGACGGGTCGTTCATGAACGATTCGTTCTTTTTGGACGAGTCTTTAACGTGACTCAGAAGAACGGGTCGTCTCGGAGAGTGATTAGTTAATTTTCTACTGGGCGCGCATGCGCAAATCATCGCAAAACCTCCGTAGGTTATGTATAGGAAACAGAAATGAGTAGTTACTTTTGAGTCTTTGGTCCGAATCATTCCTTCTTTTATCACGTGACTTACATAGACGCTATGCAGTGCAGCACACAGGAATCAGAATTGAACGCTTCTTCTCAGTGAGTCTTCTACTCCTAGTCATTCGTTCTTTTGTCACGTGACTCCCATAGACACTTTGCAGCGCAATAGATTCAAAAGAACGAACGACTCGGACCAGAAGATATGAGAGGTGAGCTGCTCATTCTGTTTATCATAATATGTACTTAGCTGCATTATAATATTTTCATTACTGGAACTATAGTCAAAATTTGTGTATGTAGATGTGTTGGGTGTCTGTTTATTGAAAATGTAACATTTTATTTTATTTCTGAACAAAAGAACGAAATGAACTAAATTACTCAAAAAAAGATTTGTACATTTTGATGAAAGAGATTCAAAGAACTGAGTCACTTAAATGATTCAAACTTCCCATCACTACTTTTATGATGTAAAACTGTTGCCTCAGTCTTTTTGGCACCTGACTGAAAAGAAATGCATTAGCATTACCTCCCTGTCTGATTAATTATTATTATTATTTATTTATTTATTTGAAAATCAGTATGAAAAATATGTTTAAAGGGGACTAATTATTGAGATTATTCAGGTCTCCACTGTGCATTTACAAAAAAAAAACATGAAAAAAATTTATTTTTGTAAACAAGCCAATTAGAATTTCCCCCTTTATAATCTCAAAGAAGATTTCCTCCCTATGACTTGTTGCTCAGCTCTGGAGTTCTTGGCAGTGGCATGGCTCAGCAGTAGCTCATTTACATAGACTGTAAAGTGGTGCATTTGGAGTAGGAGTGAAATAAAGGTAGTTTGAGGTATATAAAAAAAAAAAAAAAGCATTATCTAAGAGGTATTTCAACTGGAGCACTAACAAACACACTTTAGGGGATATGTTTGTGATCTGTGATAACTTGTTAAAGAAATAATAAAATATAGGACCGGGGTTGGGGTTTGAATCTCACCTCCACATTATGTGTGTAGAGGGTACATGTTTTCCTGGGTTTCCTCCAGGTTTCCTCCTACTGTCCAAAGACATGCAGTGTAGACTGAACGGCATTTGCAAATTTCCCATAGTGTACGATTGGGTGTGTGAATATGTGTGCTTGTACCCTGTAATAATAAAGGTTGGCACCCCATCCAGGGTATCCCCCACCTCATGCCCTGAATTCCATTTGATTTGCTCAAGGTCAGCTGTGTTCCTACACAGAGTTATGGGAATTTTTTTGTTGTTAAAAAAAACCCCACCAGCACCAGAGTTTCTCTAGCTGCAAACATGTGAATGTGTTTGTCAGATGGTGGAGCACTCGAGGATTCGTTTTATTGCTAGTGTACGCAATACAGATTCGTTTGTATTGGCCAAGTGTGTGAAAATAGTGCACAACCAGCAGTTACTATATGAAGTGTAGTAAAGGAGCAACACTACACAGAACAGTGAAATGCTGTTTGCGACTTGGCTTGTGTTTTGGAAGCACAGTACGTTGATTAAGTGCCATGGAGCCATCACTGCGAATCATTCAATTATTCATGATCCTCTGAGTGATATTGAACGCTGATGTTGAACTGTACTGTAAACACTATGGAGGTTTTGGCATCTCTAAACCTAAGAAAGCTCACTAGGTATAGATTTTACAACAACGTCTAGCAGTCTCCAAAAAAAAAAAAAAAAAATTAAATGGAAGAAGTTGCTTTTCACAACTTTCCGTCATTATTAGTTGAAGGTTTGAGTTGAAGACGGAACATGTTGAGGCTGTAGTGCTAAATAAGTTATACAGCCCATGCCAACATACTGTATACAGTACCGAAATGAAAAGACGAACAATTTTATCATGTCGTCATCTATGAGTTTATTTCTCCTGAAAGAAACTAACATACACACTGTTAGCATATTTATTTACCACGGTATGCGTAATGTAAGTTTTCAAAGTGTGCGTGCACCACCTCACTGTAGAAAGTGTTCATGTCTTTCATGCGGATTCTTAAACATATCTCGGAACCAAGGTTGCTGCAGACTCCTGCAAAAGGAGATGATCTGCGTAATGCAGGAACGATTCTTGGTCGCATCTTCGCTCTTAAACACACTGTCCTTTAACGTTCCCCACAAGTAGGCATCAGGTGGTGTTAGATCGGGGGAATGGGACGGGTATGGGAAGTCCGAACCACGTGAAATGATGTGTCCTGGAAAGTTTTCCTGCAGCATGGATAGGAACTGGTGCAAGAGTATGCCGCGTTTCAGTACTGTATATTTTGGCATTTACTATACATGGGTCTGGATTAAATTTCTTGTTTTCCTGTTTTTGTTTGTTTCTTTTTTTTTTTTTTTTTTTTTTTTGCTGGAACACAGTGGAAAGCAATTTTGTTCATATATCATCCATAACAGGATATACCTACTGGAGGCAAGTAATCTTACACAACATCCTAATGTGGATGGTGCTACTGTACAGTGGTCTGCTATCCTGCTTTGAAGTTGCCCATGAAATGACCACAGCTGTGATCTGACTTCATATTTTGACATATTTTCTTTTGTCAGTAAGTCAAGGTTTTATACCCGAGTAAGATTTCTCACTGTCTGTCTGACCATCCTGGAGATGAGCTTTCTAACCAGTGCAGTGTTTTTTTTTGTTTTTTTTGTTTTTTGTTTTTTTTTTCTTCAAAAAAAAAAAAGAGAATTTGTCTCTCTGTGAGGGAGAGGAAGAAGTGATACTGGGCAAGACACACACATACACACATAATGTTTCTCAACATCTCCAAGTGTTCACTGCAGTGATGCAGCCCGTGATGTTTTTGAAGTGAGGTACAGTACACTGACTGCTTGAATACTCACTCACTCATGCATGGACAAACACGCAAATAAACTCCAACCATCTTTTTAAACCTTGTTTCGGGGTAAAAACATTATGTGGAAAGATGCACGGCCAAAGCTACAGAAATAACCAAATAGAGATACCTACAGTAAGTTCTAAAGAGCATTTGATCGGACAAACATTCGAATGAGTCTTTGATATTTTTAGTCAACAGTTCCAGAAATGATCAAGTTTAAACTGAAAATGTGTATACAGAAGATCTCCCTGATTTTCTAGCCTAATTTAGTCTCCCATCATGGCGACATCTATCATTCAGGGAAAGGCGAAGACTTCTTCCGCATGCTTCTTTCTCTTTTTCGAAGTTGGGTATGATGATGTAACACCTTCTGAGAAAAGCGCTATCCGCCCTTTCTGCTTGCGTCAGCTCATGGATACCAATGATTGGTACAGTAAGTCTTGCCATGATCGATGTGAGAATGCTGTCATGCCATCTCACCCCCCTCCCAAGACGACACCGCTAATCTGCTCCCTGGACTTCCTGCTTCGAGCGCATGTACCATCACCCGTGAATCAAACTCGCGATCTCTGGGTAATAAGGCGAACGCGTTTCCGTTACAAAAGACAGTTACCCCAAAAAATGCTTGGTGTGCAATTTTCATCCCAGGTGATCGTCAAATATCGTTTCCTTCAAGTCGAAGTGATCACATCCTGATTGCTTTTCTCGTGAAATGTATTTATTAAAGCTTAATGCCAAGCTTAATGACATACTCTCTCTTATCCTTTGTCAGTGACAGAATAGCTGCTTTTCAAACTGCCGTGGTGGTTGATTTCACCAGCATGAGGCTGCCGGTCATGATTCACCTCGCTCCGTTCCCCTGAGCTGTAGTGTTTTCACTGCTAACTGTGTCTTTGTTTTCATCTCAAGATCTTTTGTCCCGACAAGAAAGGAAAACACTCCTTGAAGGAAGACCGTGAGCAAGATTGTGTTTTGTTGTATGTATTTAATTATTTATGTCATTTCTTTATTTATTTCATTTATGCAAGCTAGAGAGCAGATACCGATTTCTCCCTCTCTCTCTCTCTCTCTCTCTCTCTCACATATATATATGTGTGTGTGTGTGTGTGTGTGTGTGTGTATGTTTTGTCATGGCTTATGAGTATAGAAGTTGCTTTGTTTACCCCATAGCTGTCTTCTTGTATTGTACCTTCCCACCTAATTATTTTTGCACAGCTGAATGTTTTCAAATCCCTACAGTTTTAGACAGAACATTCTATCTGTCAGATTTACGCTGTGTTTTAACGCCCAGTCCCACCTTAAAACACAATAAACACCTTGAAGTTCCACATGCATCCTTTAAGTAAACAGGAGTAGCAGGGTCAAAAGTGGAAAATGTGCCACTTTGTCTGCCAAATGCCTAAATGTAAATGTAAATGCATTCATCATGTTCATACTGCTACCCAGCCAAGTCCCTGTCAGGTTCTCAATGCATCCATCACGTCGTCACTAGTTTCCTATCACGCACCGGATCACGCACTAAACAGCGCCAACGAGATTGTTTTCTTGCCTATTTTACTACGTTGTCATTGTGTCCAGCAGGTTGGAATAAATATTGCGACGCACACGGTGCTTTTCATTAAGAAAGTGATGGTGTGAGGAATTGGACCCATTATTTAGACTAAACCTGAATGCATGCTATAAACTTTTTGTAAGAACATAATATGAACGACAATTGGTCGTCGACAATGTGGCAAGGTCCTACCATGGTCATAACACAAGCCTGAAGAGGTCGTTGTAAGAACTCCACTGATGCAGCAACAGCCCGGTGACTTCCCAAAGACAACTTAGTCAGAACATCATCCAGACTTTCCTGTCTGTGCCACGTCAGTGAAGTCCCTAAGAGGTTTAGTTACATTGTTAACTGGTCAATGTCATCGCTAAGTTCTTGCTTGGACCACGTCCTCACCAGGCTTTTTTCCCCAAAAATGTCCAAAAGTCTTTGGCAACAGTATTATGTGCTTACCGGTTGCTACGGTGTTCCTGCAAAGTTTTTACTGCGTTCACTTTTTTTGTGTGTGAACTTAGTGGGAAGGGTGTAAGATGCATAACGGTTGCATATTGTAACTGGGAATTTCGTGTATACAATGTGCTCATAAAGTTCTCATAAAGCAAAATATTATTATACTTGTTTGAGCCTTGCAGTAAGGTTTCAGCCTAAATTTTATAAAACCTTCTTAATACTTAATGTATGTTCCAGTAATACTTTCACTCTTTTGGATTGGTGTGTTGCTTACTAAACTGCTCTTAAACAAATTGCAAAGCTGAAGTTTTTTGTCTGTTAGTTAGTTTGTTTTGTGGCATTAACTTTAATACTAAAGCATGAACTAACTCACAAATTTAGACATGGTTTCCGTATAGGATTCAAAATTGTGCCTTCATCTTAGTTGCAAGTTGGCACAGAGATCTAAATTATATGAAGGGTACAAACCCAAATCGACAAGTGTGCGTCAGTGAGATCAGACTCCTGCCAACATGAGTCGCAGTATATCACACGTTTGATTTTTTACAGAGAAGACTCTGGATGCAGTTCGACCACTGGAATGTGTCTCACCGCGTGCAATTAATGCACTTTAATCCTTAAAGTGTTAGATTTATTTAACCTGAATAGATTCAAATTCCTAAAAACTTCCTTAAATTCGACACAGGGTGCACCTGACTGGACAATTTCTAGAGCCCGAAGTCAGAGATTGGTGCAAACCTAAAACAGTTCTGAGAATCTAGAATCTAGTATCAGGGCTTATTAGATTAAACCAGGCCTGAGATTCTAAACTGGGTCACACAGACCCACTAGTGACCCATACACAATATCATTAAGAGCTACAATCATCAGTAAATGCTCGGGTACAACAGATTACTTCATTGATGAAAACTGGCGTATGCATTAACTGCTGAAAATAGAAAGAAAAAAAAAAAAAACCTGTTAAAAAAACGTCTCCGGTTGCGCTAACCATCAGAGATAAAGCTGTTCAAGGTTTTCCATGATGGGAATGTCTAAGGACATTGCACTTTGTGGTTTCTCTATGACATGCCACACTGCTTTTTTTTTCTTCTTTTTTCTTTTCGTCTAAACTTTAAGAGAGAGTGATTTAAGGACAGTTGTTCAATAATGTTACACTGTTTGCAAAAGAGTTTATTGGAAGTACAGTAGCAAATTGCCAGCTTTTATCATTGTGAATAACAACATGA
Source organism: Clariallabes teugelsi (assembly GCA_030014215.1). Taxonomy (NCBI): domain Eukaryota; kingdom Metazoa; phylum Chordata; class Actinopteri; order Siluriformes; family Clariidae; genus Clariallabes; species Clariallabes teugelsi. Next base: position 17,279,310 of record JAQMYG010000007.1, read on the forward strand.
GGAAAATTCTATTATTTGTTGAACTTGTACTTCTTGTGGGGAAGATGACTTAAATGTTTGATCTCACCCGTATTATTATCATTGGGTTTTAATGAACTTGAAGCAGCTTTGGAATGAGAGGTTAAAAAATTGCACTACATACAGTACATGATGGAACAAGCAGAGACGGTCAGATAGAAGTAGTGAGGCAAGACTGTTATTCATGGGTTCTTTTTTCTGGGCAATGGCAGTGACTGCTTTGGAGTTGACCACACATACACACACACAAACACACACAACCACAGCTGAGTGTGACAGCAGCTGCCAAAAGCGCACATCGGCCAACTACGCGGTTTGAGGAGATTGCTCTGGCCTTGAGTCACTGTGATCTCTTATATATGTGTGTATATAGCCATGTGTAAAAGTTTGTACACCTCTTTAAAAAAAATATATCGTCATGGTGGGTCTTAGTATTAGACAAATGCAACCTTAGATGATCAACAACATATAACTTTTCTCACCGCGGCATTATTTATTTAACAAAAATGAAGCCAAAAAGAAAAAAACTTGCGGGCGATACTAGGCTCCCCCTTACTGTTTCCACAGGATTGTGGAAAATAGGGTAAGTTACAGCCAGGTGCTGCTAATCATTAGCCCTTGATTATCTGATCATCAGCAGGTGTGCAGACCAGTTTTGCCAGTTTGCTGGTCTGGAGCATTCAGGTGTGTGTTAACACAATGCCAAAATGGAAATATGTAAGAAATGGCAATTGTGCTGTGGTTATAAAACCATTTCCACACAGTTCAACATTCTACAGTGAGAAAGATTATACACAAGTGGAGAGCATTCAAGACAGTTGCCAAGGAGTGGACGTCTCAGCACGTCTCAGACATGGAAGCTACATTTAACACTGAGCACGTTAAATGTTAAATCTTTTTCTGTCTAAAAAGAACATGGAAGCACAACTGAGGTTCACAAAACAGCCTCTGAACAAACCACGCTTTTAGAACAGTGTCCTTTAGACAGATGAGACCAAAGTGGATGTCTAGTGCCATGTTTGGTGAAAACCAAACAGCATTTCAGCAGAAACAACTTACACCCACTGTCAAGCACGGTGGTGGAGGGCTGATGATATGAGCTTGTTTTGCAAACACAAGTCTCAGACACCTTCCAATCATTTAGTCGATCGCGAACTCCTTTGTTCACCAGGGTATTCTAGAGGCAAATGTCAGTCTGACAGCTGAAGCTTTGTCGAAATTCAGTCATGAAACACACCAAATCTACATCAGAATGGGTGGAAAAGAACAGAATTAAGGTTCTGTAATGGCCTAGTCCAAACCTCAACCCACCTGAAATGCTGTGGCGGAACCATAACAGTCCTGTGCATAAGCGATTTCCCAAAAACCTCAATAAAGTGAAGCAATGTTGGAAAGAAGAATGGGCCAAAAGTTACTTCACTATGATGTGAGAGACTGATAAAGTCATACAGGAAACAATTACTTCAAGAAACTGCTGCTGAAGGTAGATCTAAAAGCTATTGAGTCAGTCATGTTGTTGCAGAGGGAGACACTCTGACTTCAGAAAGTAAAAGTCCTGCCACATATTTGTCCCATCCATTAACTAAATCAGCTGAGCACAACTGTTTAGCCAGCCTAGTTTAGGCTCGAACTAATTAGTGACATCACCGGTTTTGTCCTCAGGAAGAGCTATAATGCATGGCATATGTTGTTGTCTTAATACTTTTGGCCACTTCTATATGTATGACCAGACTTCAGACCTCAAGAGGGGAAAAAAACAAAACAAAAAACGAAACAGACAGGTTCTGATGATAACCTTTGACCTTTGACCCTCTGGACATTTATGGTATGTCTTGAGGTCCTCATGTTTGTGTTTTTCCAAAAAAAAAAAAAAGAACACATGGAAAGAAATACTTCTTTGTTATCTGAGACTAAATCTTGGCTGTAGTGCTGGTCCTCTGTTATCTTCAATAACACAGCACTGGCCAGACAAATCCATCAAGTAGCCTCCAGGCCAAAATTTACAAAAGTTTTAAATGGCCTTCTAGACCCAAATTAGGAAAAGGAAACGAAAAAAAACATAGTTATCATTCTGTATTTGTCCTATGGGATGTTTAATTGGTTGACGCAGACCGATTTAAACACAGACAGGAACATTAACAGACGGCTTTGTTGTGTTTCTGCTGTTGTGTGATGTTTGTATAGTTATTATCAGTTAATGCTACACTTTCAGGCCTAACGTTATCTGATGGCTGCTGTTTTGTGTGTCTCTCCTTAATGGTATCTCATTGGACTTTCACATATCACAAATATATATGCAGAGCCCTACCTTAGTTTTTCATGCAGTATTTTCTTTCCAAAGAGCCAGACATTCGTGTATTTTTAATGTAGTCTTGAGGAATAGTTCTCCAGGCTTCCTGAAGGACTTTTTTTTTTTTTTTTTTTGGCTTTCATTTTCAGTCTCGTCCCTGTACCTGATCAGTTTTAGAAGAATGTTTTTTAATTAGTTTAAGACCCACAGTGGCCTATGAATCAATCATTCAGGCATAAAAACATCTAACATAATGCATAAAGAAGTGTGAAACAGGTGGAGATGATGACAGATGATCAGGCCGGTGATTAGTATACTGCTGACGTCGAATCCTGAGTGGTCGGATCAGACGAGAGGGGAAATGAGGTTGCTGCTTTTGAGGTCGTTACATAAACAGTCTTTTTTATAAATAGTATCTTAAGGCACTTTGCAGACTGCCACAGTAAAATATTTGCTCCCATTTCTTTAATTAAATCTACATAATTTAATATGAAGAAATGATGGTTGGCTCAGTACTGTATTATTTGTTTCTTTTTTAAAGCAAATCATTTTAAAGAGTGAGTGAGAGAGAGAGAGAGAGTTGTGCTGGCTGATCAACACATAAATTTGCAAGCTGATAAGCTGAATTGCGTCTCACAGACACACCTGAGCTTTATTAGGAGACCGTGCAAAGCCGTTTATAGCAAACAGAGGGCTTCCTGCTTTGTATAAAGTTTAATGTACAGTAAGACTGTGATTCCCCGGAGTTTTGTGTTAAATAGACAGTATGTTTAGGAATAAATTAGAAATCATATTATTCTGTCTATCAATCAATTTCAACGTGTTAATAACATGTTAACATTACATAGATATCCATTCAGCAGTGTTTTAAAAGATTCTTTGCTTTTTTTTTCTCAAATACAGGTTTGGACGAGTAGATCTGGCGCACAGTGGATGTACTAGTTAAATAAATTGTGTGATTCGGATTGAACATTGAGATGTTAAGTGTGACAGGTCCTCAAAAATATGCTACAGTCTACATATATGACAATGAAAACCACAAAAAGTAGAGATGTGTCCTTTTTAAGCGTCATATTTTTTTTTTGTTATTTGGAACACTGGTACGAACAGAAATCCACCGAAAATAGTCTGAAAGCTCTTTTTGTAATCCTGGTGTAGGATTTTTTTTTAAAAAGAGGCGCTACTTTAAGCTCTGGGGATGTGTTAGTTCCTCGGAAAGGAATTTTTTTCCCCCCCTTTATTACTTTCACAATTGTTGAGAAATTATCAAGAAGACCAGAATTATCAGCGGATATGCATTTGTGAACAGTGAAATTACCATTTTGATGCACAGCTATTGAAAGCAGTGTTTATCAGTGAGAAAAAGTCCAGGCATTTGCTAATGATGGCACAATTTGAGTGTAGTGTTTCTGCTTGTCATTCCAGTGACAGCGATCTTTTTTTTTTTTATTGTGTTATTATTGTTCATGTATTGATGTCTTCATCTTTTCATGATTCAACCCCCTATTATCATTTCACATCCACATGTCACATGCATTGCTTCAGGATAAGGGGGAAGTTGGCCTTTCAGCACACAGTGAGTAATAGCAGTACACACACCCACAGGTATGCCCCACCACCACCATGCTTCAAACAAGCCATGGATGGTTGCATTTGAATGATTAGAAGTGAAAACACGCAGAGATTCCCATAAGTCTGAGCAGCTGGGGCTTGATGCCTGTGCTGTTACATGTGCTGAGTGTTAAGAAAGACGTTTGAAATGACAGACATGACTGAGAACTCTGTTTTCATCAGCTCCTGGCAGCATGTGTGCGAGCTATGATTCACACATTCCCAGCATCCAGAGACAGCGCGAGACCAAACTTTTCTCTCTCCTCACACCTCGGTTTGCGTGACTACAACGTGACACTTTATTTGAAGGGCAGGAAATAAGAAGTTGTTATAATATGTTCATATTTGGGACTTTTTAAACATTTCTTAGAATCTGCATCATAAATTAGATGCAGTAGCAAGGATCCTGTTACAGTACTAGCATGTGAATTTAAACGATTAGCATATGGATTTAAATATGTATGCATTGGGGATGTTTTGTTAATGTAGTTGTTAAGTGCTTCCAGATGTTCACATCAGCCATGCTCGATGAATGATTAAACTCAGTGACAAAATCTGTTTATCTGTATGACTTTGATGAAACAATCTCCTAGTCAGTCATTCATGCATGAAATAATGAGTCAATAAATATTTTATATGAATCTATATTTATTGTACATGTGAGAAAAAAAAAATCATGGCATTTAATGAGTAAAAATACATGCATGCAATATACGTAAATACTGTACATACAGTATATATGCGTGAACATTCAGCAAGTCGAATGTCTGATCTTGTCAACTTGCGTAAGAGACGCATTTGTCAAAGGGAACTGTACGCACAATCATTCACAAACACCACTTGCACATTACAGGGACTTGGCCGGGAGTTGTTGTCACATCCCGCGTGCAATCCTGACCTCGCAGCAAAGTGTTTTCCAAGCACACGTTTCTCCAAGCGCATGTTTGAGCCATTAAAGGAGTTTGTGGGAGGCTAGCGTGTTTCAGATTTGAATCAGGCAGTCTGATCATGTCTCCAGCATCTTGAGACAACTTTCTACCTTGATGGTATCCAAGGACTTATGAAACACTGGGATAGGTGCATTAGTGTAGCAGAGGATTATACAGAGAAATAAAGTAACTTGTACATAAATTACAGTATGTATAAGTTTTTATTTTATAAATGTGTTTTGTTATTCGGCATAATCAAAAATCCCGGTTTGATTTTAACCATCCGATGGATGGATGGATGGATGGATGGATGAGCCCTTGAGTTGGAAAATGTACAGGAACACCTTTTCCTCTGAAGGATACAAAGCACTGGCGACTCCTTCCATTAATGCAACATAATCAATGCAATCATTTTACAGAAATCTTCACCATATCATCAATTCCAGTAAAGTATCTGTTTATGTAAATAGTCCACCATACAAGTCCTTGTGTATATCATACTTATAGAAATGTATGTCATGTTAGAACATGCATATTAACATATATTAATATAATGACAGAAACAGCCTCTAACCATCAACAACTGGGAATTCATTGACGCTGTGGTATTACTCCTCTTAATGACACTAGAAATAGTAATTTGCATTGTTGGAGCTTGATGAAAAAATGCTCACACCTGGTTCTCATCACTGTGTATACATCTGTGTACTCAAACCCCAGTTAGTGTGGAAGGCTAAAACTGGTTTTTGTCCTAGTTTTTTGTTCTCCTCACTTTGACTTTCAAGTGATATAACTACAGGTGACTGTAGAGCACTGCATTAGTATGATTTAGGTCTAAATCCTCTGCTCAGTAGATAATATTTCCTGCTTTTCCGGAAAAAAAAAAAAAAAAAAAAGTTGTTCGTTTCATATGTGCCACAGATTTAAGAAAAGCCACGTCTTAAACAGCTTCAGTGTGGTTGCACTATGTATAAGCAGAATGTTCCGCTCCTCAGGATATTTTTTCAGCGTTACATTATCCCCCCCCACCCCCTCCCTCCATCTTTGAGTCTTTGTTGAGGAATGCCTCCGAGACCCAGTCACCTCTGAGTAATTACCTTCTCACGTTTCAGGCTGGACGGCTGAAAGAGCCTCTGTGTTTTACAGGCGGGTGAAGTCGGGGATGCACGTTTGCTGAATTAAAATAGGACACATCTTGGGCATATTACGTAGCCGGGTTGGGGTTTTGACGTTTTTTTTTTTTTTTTTACATCAAGGGCCATTTGACCAAACTCGGCACACCACGTTTCTGTTTTGCTTTATTTTCTCCCCTACCCATTTATGCTTGTTATTTTTCTATATCTTTCCTCGGCCCAGAAACGGCAGTGTGGAAATCAGAAGCATGTGTGCAAGTCTGAGTGAGGTTATGTAGGAATCATTAAAGCGCCATGTGAGCAGTGTATCTATTTTTTCAAGGCTAAAATTGCTTTGCTCGCTCTCGCTCCCGTTCTTCCGTTGGTGGACATTGGAGAAAGTAGTGGTGAATGGAATTATTTCAGTATTTGCAGACTAATTTGTTAACGACTGCTGTACTTTCATTGTTCCTGCGAAAAGGTTGCAGCAATCTGCAGTGGCATGTAATATATTCAAAACAACTTAAACACAAGGGGCAGCAGTGTGAAAACACAGAAGGTTTGCATCCATGTTCTGGTGTGTAGTGCAGCTGCATACTGTATATGACACATTATGACCTAGAGGTTTTGCAAGATGACAAGAAGGAGAGTTTTTGTAGTGGTCAGTGGTGTGCAAAGTACATAAATCCAGTACTTGAGTAAAAGTAGAGATAATCCAGGTCAAGTATTACTCAAGTAAAAGTACAAGTCCCCCATGTACATGTGTACACATGTAAATGGGGGACTTGTACTTTTACTTGAGTAATACTTGCTTGCCTTCAAAAGTGACTTTAAAGTAGCAAAAGTTCTGAGTCTGAATTAGTTCACATTACTTTTTATACTAGAAATCTCTCTTTCTCTCTATCTCTCTCTCTTTCTGCTTCCTGACTGTAAATGTACAGTTTTCATCACCGTCTGCAACCAGCTTCCCTTCTGATTTGAAAATTACTGCTTCAAAAACTACACACCACTGTGGTTATTTAATGAAATGCCATACAGAAACGCAGTAAAATAGAAGTAAAGATATTTTCCTGTATGATGTAGGTGAATAGAAGTAAAATGTATCATTTAATAAAACCATTCAAGTAAAGTATAGATACATGGAATATTTGCTTAAGTACAGTAGCGAAGTAAATTTACTTTATATTCCACCTCTTATAGTGGAATCAGCAAGAAGTTTCAAGCTTTGGATGTTCTGCTTGAGCTGGGTGTACAGATGGAATAAAGCATTGTTGCATAACTTTCTTGAGATGACACAGTACCTAAGTCCATTGGTTCCACTCTCAGCTGATATGGAACACTCATTCTCTCATCTTCTATACCGCTTTATCCTGTATTCAGGGTCGCGGGGGGCCTGGAGCCTATCCGAGACTGAGGGCATGAGGCGGGGTACACCCTACATCCATCACACATAAAGTGGGACAAAAAAGTATTTAATCAGCCACCAATTGTGCTGATTAATGTTCTTCCACTTAAAAAGAGAGACAAAATAAGAAACAAAAATCCAGAAAATCACATTGTAGGATTTCTAATTAATTAATTGGTAAATTCCTCAGTAAAATAAGTATTTGGTCACCTACAAAGAAGCAAGATTTCTAGCTCTCACAGACCTGTAACTTCTTCTTTAAGAGGCTCCTCTGTCCTCCACTCGTTACCTGTATTAATGGCATCTGTT
>JAQMYG010000007.1:17303725-17325498 GCA_030014215.1 Clariallabes teugelsi
ATGTATATTCAGGCGTTTTAATGCCGCCCCCCCCCCCACACACACACACTTTTTTAAGTGGTTAAAGGTTATCAAAAAGGTTTATCCTCCTTTTCGACACGTTTGTATTTATTTTCCACATTCTCGAACGATACTGGATTTACTTTCATAACTATGAAATAACACATTAGGTAATTAAGTAACAACAACAGTTTTTATTTTAAGACGTGAAGGTCAGCTGTTCTGGAACAGTTTGTAAAAGAACAGTATTGTCAAGAGCATCCGCAAAATCCATCAAGCACCATGATGAAACTGCTCTCATGCTGTATAAAGCATAAATAGGAGACACATCTCAATATCAACCGTTTAAAGGAGATTATTGCATTATTTTTTTTTACAATGTAGAAAGAATTAAAATATGGAAAGACCATGAAATTACAAGGTGTGTCCAGCCTTTTTACAGGTAGTATAGTTAAACGTCCCAGTGCTGTTATGCTCTATTTTATCGTTTGTGGAATGCCGAAAGTTATTTGGCATTAAATCACATATTGTGTATAGAATGCCTAGAAATGCCTTCAATAATTGTGACGTGACATTCTTATTCTTCTCATTCCTCTCTGTTATTATTACTATGTTGCAAGTATGTGGAATATTCTAAAAAAAAAAAAAAAAATTTCACTACCTCTCCAGTAACTCATATCATCTTTGTTTTATTATCTCGTTAGCAGCTGGCTGCAAGAATTACTGTACAGTTGTGTAACTTGCTTAAATAGCTTTCATGTGATTTGATTCTTATTCTAACAAATGTCTAGGGCAGCATAAAAATATTTTTAACTGATTTTGAAATTTCCAACAGATGTTTTCAACTTTCCCTTATACTAATACTACTACAGAAATATTAGACTTATTATTCATTTTTTTAAAAGTAATTACAGTCTGAGACAATTACAGTCAGTCATACCATGACAATAATTATCAGGTGCTAATGCTGATTATGTTGACCTCCAAGTCAGAAGCTCAGATTAACGCGAGGTATCCAGTACATTTGTTCTCATTTGTTCAACACATCCTACTGTAACTGAAACACTCGCATGCGAATACATTTATTCGACGTAACAGTAGTATTGTAATGCACCAGTATCATTTTGACCTACATGATAAATTTGTTCATTTCTGCAGTGCCAGTCTGCTTTCTATGGAGCGTCTCTATTTGGCTTTGGAGCTCCATAGCATGTGGGCTCATGAAGCTGCTTTTTCAGCTCTCAATTTCTCACCTGTTAGTGCTCATTTCGACTGTAGCCCTTTCTTTCACTCTTTTGCTCTCATTCCCTGCATCGTTACATCTTTGTGAAGCTCATCTGGAGCTTCACTGCTGCATGTCCAGATCAATATTCTTTGAAGCGATATTCTGTGCCAGGAAAGTGTTGATGCCTGTGTGCCACTGCTCGGTTGGTGCTATCTTCATGCTGTGGCCTGTAAAATATTACTGCAATATTACTGAAATATTACCGCATGCACATTTCCATGTGTGGGGCATAAATCATGTGTAGCATTAAAGGTTCAGGGGTGGGGGTTAGTCAAGGGTATGGATTACAGATAGGTTTATGGATTAGCGGATTTAAAGTTCAAAAGAATTCAGTTCAGGGTATATTTAGTTGTACTGTTGGCAGTTTGAATGCTTGATCAAGGCTGTTTATTGAAATTGGACATTTGGAAGCACCTCCCCATGGAAGCAAAATCAATCCCCTTTGCTTTAAGAACAGCCTCACTCCTTTATGGCATATGTTCTACAAGGTGTTGCGAACATTCCTTTGAGATTCCAGTGCAGCCCAATACGATTATCTCCCATCGTTGCTGCTCATTTGTCAGCGGGTTCATTCAGGCTGCGAATCTTCCCTTCCACAGCATCGTAAAGGCACTAAATTCAAAGTCATGTACATGACGTCAGGTTAAGATGACTTGCACTTTGTGACATAGCACATTATCATGCAGGGTGTAGCCAGAATAAGATAGGGAAATTGTGACCATAAACTTTGGCGGACAAGTGGTTTAAATACTGTATATTGTGTAATATATGGTTGTATAACTAATCATAAAACCTTTTTACATTTGTGAATTATTTAAAATTTGCGTCTTGAGCTTAAAACTTCCATTTATTAGTCTGAATGTAAAAGGTGTGTACCTGCAGGGCGATCACACTGTTTCAACATGGCATCCAACAGTGCTCATTCATTTAATTACTTGTGATAGATAAGTATTATTATAAGTAAATAATGATAATGTCTTGTAATAGAAAACATTTTAAAACAAAAACTGCTTTACAATGTAGGAAGAATTAAAATCAGGAAAGACCATGAAATTAACAGGTGTGTCCAAACTTTTTACAGGTAGTATACTGTAGTTAAACATCCCAGTGCTGTTATGCTCTATTTTACCATTTGTGCTGTGCTGAAAGATATTTGTCATTAAATTACATATTGTGTATAGAAATGCCTTCATTAATTGTGACGTTTCCAAACATCAAATATGAACCCTCTGAACTTGTATACCTATAAGTTGATATTGTATTCAACATATACATTTTACAGATACAGTAGGTTTTGCTAGTTAAAGGAACATAATTAAAAAATACTTTATTAATACCTGCACTGTATTAATACAACTGCAAAGGATAGCAGCCATGTTAACTTCATATAATTTGTTAACATGCACACTAACTTCTTTTCAACTAAATTCAGATTTGATAAGAAATTATCCATGTTAGTTTGTGATACAGCTGACTATATATATCTACTGTATCTGTCTATCTGTCCACCTGTCAATGTACTTGTCTTAATGATCTCTTTCACCAACAAGTCATTTCACCCTTCCTCTCTCTGAATGATTTTTCTTGGTTGCACCATTGTATGTAAAATTTAGTACAATTAGTATTCCTGGAAATCAGGGTTTTGAGAAATATTCAAAGCCTTCTACTGTATTTATTATATATTTAAAGCTTCTTGGAATAAAATTTTCTGTCATGGTTTACATTTAAACCAAGGCTATTTAAAATACCTAGCTGAAAAGTACACCAGGCGTATTTACTGTAACATTAAATGTCTGCAGTGTCTGGCTCAAGCTTTAAACTTTTTATTTCGGTTTTCAAGGACTAAATATGTATAAAGGATTAGTATGAATTTATTCATCTGAATGAGAGATCTAATGGTTATACATGAATATCTTTTGTCTTATGTAACTGATAAAGACCATGCAAGGTTTCTACTTTATGAAGGTCTTACTAAAATTTTAATAATGTACATCAGAAATGCATTGCAGTGCATGAATTGTTAAAGCAGGTCTCCTGCAGATTTTCTTATAGACCAACAAATCCCTGTTTGTTAGTGTTCCTATGTAAATGAGCATCAGTCATAAAAAGCACTCCTGTACATCAGCATAGAGGAAATGTTGACAAAAATATGCCCTTAAAATCAAGGCATTTGAATTAGGGTTATATAGTCTGATGATAAATTATGTATCGTAGTATTACTCATCCAAAAACTTCTCATATTTTATAAAGGTCATTCCATGTATGTATTATATCTAATAATATCTATCTAATTTCATACACTGGCAATTCTCGCACTAATCCTATACAGGCTTGTGGGAGGCCTGGAGCCTGTCCCAGGGGACTTGGCACACTAGGCAGGGAATACCCTGAACAGGGTGCCAATTCATCCCAGGGCACAAGCATGAACATGCTCACACACACTCACTCACACACCACAGGGCATTTTGGACAAGACAGTTAGACTAATCTGCACGTCTCTGGATTGTGGGAGCAACCCAGAGGAAACACACCAAGCAGGGGGAGATAAATAAAATGCAAATCAATGCATACTGACCCAAGGGTGGGACTCCAACCCTTGACACTTATTGCTAACCAATATGCCACAGTGCCACCACTGGCTAATTTATATTTGTTAAATCCTTGACAGTTTTACAGTGAGAAATTAGATCCTTAGAAATTAAGACCTGCTTTATGCTACTGTTCATTAAAAAAAAGTCGATTGTTTTCATTCACACTAGGATACAAATGTTTACTGCTAACTTGAAGTGTGAATGCTGCAGTCCAGTGCCAGGATTCTACATGTACACATGATGTTCAGATTATTTTTGTTACATACAGTACTAAGCTTGTTATCGAGAGAAAGAACGTGCCAAAGTAGGTGAATGCAAGCTTCCAGCACAAGCTCCTGTCTGAAAAGGACAGCTCCAGCAGTAGACATCTCATTAGCAGGCATCTCTCCCCACTGTCTCCTTTTTTCCCTCTTTCCAGTTCTTTTCCTTCTTGCCCTCACCCTCTGACATTTTGACTAGCCGCGTCCTGTCCATGCCGCCATTTACACCTGCTTTGATTAGACACATGTTAACATTAAGCTCTGCTCTTGTCGTTGAGGCAGAGGTTAGGCCCTTAGTGTTGACTCCACAAATTCACAGCCTCAAAAGATCGACTCGGTATCTCCAAAGCGCCTGCATATTCGCCTAATTACCGTTTCTGTGCGGCTTCTCCTTTTCAGCTTGTCACTCCTGCCCTCCACTTTTTTCCCAGGAGGATTCTTACCGACAGCGAGGCGTAAAAATCAAACTGCACCATTGACCCTGATTGATTTTTTCCGCCCTGTGTGCCACGCTCCTATCGAGCAGATTAGCAAAAGAGCTGAACATGTTTAGATTTTACCGGTTTAGTACCCTCAAGGTCTAATCTTACTCTGTCTCTAAGATATTAACCAATTTCTAAAAATGTCTTGTCAGATTTTATTTATTGGGATCTATAGCATGGCTGGTAAAACAACTGACTGGTTTAACTCACGGGCTGGGTCATTATTTCTGTATGGCAGGATGCCTGTAAATCTGACTTTACAATGACCCTTAGAAGAGATTCTGTCTTATTAGGATTAAACCGAAACGAGCTACTCAGCAGTCATTGTCTTCAGTCCATTACACATTTCTCAGTTCTGTTTTCTTTGTGTCTGTCATTTCATTTGGCTGAAACATGAGGTAATTACTAATATTATGTATTAGAAATATTTAATAGTGACCCTTAAACAGCTTTTTGGGATACCATAGGTATTACTTTAATAAAAAGATTATTAGTAATTACTGATGTATACAACTCAAGTAGGAACTGAATCAATCAGGATCATTTTAAACTATCTAATATTTTGATCTGTGGTCTCGAAATCTTCAATGAGATCAAGTAATACAAGCAAGGAGCCACAATTCTGATCAGAGGACCTTTCCTACTTTAACCAATGTTATTTCAGTGCTGTGGTAGATATGACATATGTGTACTTTGTAGGTTGTACGACTACATGTGTAGTGTTTACTATTCAACCATTAATATAATAAAGTAGTAAATTACTCAACCTCTCCATAATTCAAGCAAAAGGACAGCACAGGTTTTCAGCTTGTGTGCATTTTTTAAGTTACACATAAAACAATGAAATTAGATAAATACAAAAAAAAGGTTAAAGTACAGGCACGATTAATCAAACAAACGATCACAATCTCGGTTCATACATACAATCTCATTTCTGAATGACGATTCACTTGCATACATGTATATTTCCCTGCATTAAGATCATGCTGCATTCACATGTTCACTTATTTACTTGACAATAATCCCAGATGCTATATTAGTTACACTCATTAGTCACAGTGTAAAATAAAACACTATTAATTCACCAATCAGGCTCCAGTGATTAGTACGTCACACAACTTAATCACTTCTCTCATCTCTCTTCCTCATTTACGGCGTTCTGCTGTGACTTGCATAACGTTTAACAAGGAGGCGACCCTAAACAAGTTCATCAGTTTTGACTTGTACTGTATGTCTAAAGCAGCGTCTGCTTTTCCGCCATGCTCATCTCCAGCCTCAGGGGCATCCAACTATGAGTCTGGATCAAGCCGCTTTGAGACGAAAGTTGGGTGACAGACAACCTGTAGCTCTGAATTCATTCATTTACACAATACCTGTCACTGTGAGAGCTTTTCTGTGTTCTATAAAGTGTAGCCAAAATAACTGCAGAAAGATTAAAAATGTGCATAATTTTCCACTTCTTGAAAAGAAGTGATAAGATCAAAGTGGCGCCACTTAATTAAAGCAAAATTAAAATAAAATAAAGCAAAAAACTCCTGCAAACCCTAATGCAACCCCCAATGTGGTAATATGCAAGTTCCATCTTTTTTAAGATGTTTGAGATAAGGAGAATTATGATTTGGGTAGTTTGATTGCTTCTGGTGTTATTTCATGCTGTTGGATTGAGTAAATTATTTGAATGATGCGGTTATATTGTTTCTGCTAGATACTAGAGCGTTTGTAAATTCAAGCTGTGCATGTTATTTCTAACGTTGCTCCTGTACTAAATAAATGTCAATAACAATGTAGGAGATTTATTACTTTTTATTACAGTGGAGGGATTTGCTGATTTAGCAGCGGTAACAGCTTGTCTGTGCTTAAATTCAGAAAAATACTAGGTTACTTTGATAAATGTTTTTAACATTTTAGTAAGCTGTTTTAAAATGCAAGTAGGACAACCAGGGGCATCATGGCCCACTAGACTTATATGCCCCTACCATCGTTTTTTGTCATAGAAAACTGACATTTGGTGGTTATTCTCTTTACTGTTTCCTCAACTGACAGTCTAAACCTAACAGGGAATAAAGATAGAGAAAGATCTCAGAGCTCAGTATTTGATTGATTTATGTGAAAAGGACCTCCCTGATCCGAGGTGGGTTTCCTCATAAATCACACATCATTACGAATGTGAGCGTCCCTTGATCGACATGTCTAGGGTCAGAGGGCGAACCAGTCAAAATCATAAATCTTACAGATTTTCAATAATACTGAGTAGTCGATGTGACAGTGCAGTTAATGTGGCAGTGAGGCGATGTGTGTATTTTGACACAGTTCAACTGAAACGAGGAAGTGATGAGAGATTATTGTACACTAGGGAAAGCTAATCTCGTCTTTTAAATCTATGCTATTTGTCAGTATAGGATGAAGGACATGTCTGCTATGATGAGTGAACACTGGTTTATTTGGAGTGATGCTTACTAAGTCTAATCTGTCCATGGACACTGCTTTCAGATGCTTCTGTGGGTGTTTCTGATGATTTTTCTACTGAAATAAATAGATTTCATAGGAAATATACAAATTATTTAAATATTAATTAGTGACTGACTTCTTTATGGTGATATGATATAGTAATAAATTCAGTTTGATCAGATAGTTTATTGGATAGAATTAAGATAATGTTGATCTGTTTTTTTGAGGATAATGAGGATAATTCAACATAATGTTGATCTGGGTTTTTTTTTTTTTTTTAGAATAATGAGGATAATTCAACGTAATGTTGATCAGTTGTTTTTTTTAGGATAATTTGAATAATTCAGCATAATGTTGATCTGGAGTTTGCTTTGGGACCAATATCTACCTACCTACCTACCAACCATCCAACCTAATCCATCCATTCATACATCCTTCCATCCTTAATGTCTTCTGTGTGGTTAGTAATATAAAAATAGTGTATTTATCCCTATATCTGGTGACACTAGCTTCATTTAAAGCGCAGCATACTCACAAGGTCTAATACACACTTCTCCTACAGTAGCTAAAGTATTTTACATCCTTGATCTTTGACAATTGGCATTGTCTAATTTAAGTGTAATTATATTACTTGATGAAACTTTCTAAAGTTTGCAGGGTTTATGTTCAGCTTGGGGAACAGACAGGTTTAGTACTGTGAAATCTGGATGATGCCTCAAGGCAGCTAGCAGATGGTTGGTTCACCTTTTTATTTCCTGCTGTCTGACCCCTGCTCTTGGTTGCCACTAGATAGCAAGGCCACTTTTAAGCTTATATGCTATACTACAAGAAATTAGATTAGCACCATTCTGAGTTGGCTACTAAGCACTAAGACTTGTCCCCCAAAAGTCCAGTTATTTATTAAGGCTGGATTGTTTCAGAACAGCACTTGCACATACAGCAGTTTGGTGACCAAAATCAAGGGTAGATTCAGCCCTTTGACCTGACTGAATGTTGTTACTGGACAATACTGGTATGTAGGCCATCAGATGTGATGAAAACAAATGGTGGATGCAACACAGAGGCAGGAATGACAGCTTGGGGCCAATCCAGGTCATCACCAAGGTCAGTAGGAGCCAGTTGTCGAGGGTTAAAGGTCTGCCTGCTAAGAGCACTTGTCCATAAACATTAAGTGCTCTAGAGAACATTACCAGGTTTTAAAAATAACGATGACAGTCTTCTGTGTAGGAGCAGGTCGTGTCGCCTGGCTTACAGCCACTAAAAACGAGGTCACTCCACTCCACTAGTCACAGGATGATGACATCATATCCCCATGATCCCCAGCGGTCCTGGGCAAATTGGGTCAACTGCTGCAAGTCTAACCTTGTAGTTACCTGTTGTTGTAGATTAGAACAGATGTTAAAGGGGTGAGATTTGTTTTATGCTATTCCTTGTTACTAGTTAAAGGAAAACTATGACGGGTTTAAAATGTATCTCATTAAGGACACATGTCCTCTGTTTCTATCAGTATGATACTTGGAATGGTTTTGAAAACTATAGAATTTAAGTTCCCTGTAAGCATTTCTAAATAATAATAATGAAAATTTTGGGGGAAAAAAGGTTGCCAGTTCAGGGAGTTTTCCCACTTTGCTCGTTGTGTTCATGGGATAGGCCATAGATGAAACCTTACTGTGGCCCTGCCTTATGTTGTGCGCTAACCCGAGTGTGTGCATGTGTATGTGTGTGAAAACATAAGAAAACATTCCATACTTTTTGTCATTTTTTCCCATTTTTGTGACTGAGGCTTAGAAAGCCAAGTCGATGGTCCCCTGATGTTACCTCATATAAGATTATCCCCTCCCCTGGCATGTTCCTCAGCTCTGCCCTGCTGTTCTCTGGAGGAGCGTGGCTCGGCAGTCGTAGACACTAAGATGGCATTTTTGACAGAGGAGGAAAACAGAGTGGGTTTGAGATAGAAATAAATCTCATTAAACATAGAGATTTTAACTTGTTTAAGAAATAGTCAAATATGGGACCTTTAATGCGTTTTGCATTGTTTTTAGTTTCATAATGTTTGCATAATTGTCCCATTTTTCCAAACTCTGTGTAGTCAACACTCTTTTGTGACTTTGAAATTAAATAATTTAATCTTGCCTAATTATGCCCATGATTTATTTATTTATTTATTTATTTATTTTTTTAATGACTGACTGATCATTGTTTTAATCATACAGGATGTAGGATTGAACCCCGTGCCAGGATTTCTGTCCAGTAGAAAACTTTGGCTTCTAAATTGTTTTAATCTCTTTTTTTTAAAAAACATTGGAACAATGTAAGGTGCTTCCACTGTTTGGTCTGTATTTATAGTCACTAGGGCAATTTGGATGGCTGTGAACACAAATAGACAAAAGAACAACATACTTTTAATTGGGCAAAAGCCATTTCTAAAAAAACGACTGAGCAATGATACCCATTAATGAGCAGGAGAAAGGTGGAAGAAAATTGGCTGACTTAATAAAAAAAAAAGAAAAATAATGACATGGAAAGACAGACAGAAAGAGGGATCGAGAGAGAAAGAGAGACGGAAAAAAAAAAAAACTACTGTGTGAAATGCTAATCCGGAGAGCTGTCAGCCGACTCGTGTGCTCCATTCTCGTCTTTGCTCACTGGAAGTTTAGAGTAAACAGTCTCTCCAGGATTATCAGCTCCCCACCCTGCTCGATGACTGTCTGCGTCTAACTGGATTATGGGATGTTTCCGAGTGGGGGGGGGGACTGCAATCTCAGTGAGCCTTCTGCACCGGTTGACCAATTAGTAAGCAGTCTGGCCGCCTGTTCATCATGTAACGCTCATGTTCTGTTCACCACTTAGCCATACTCTGTCCCACTGACCCAGGGCATTGCTGTAGAATTTATAGCAACGCAGTTGTATAACGAAAGCTTAGAAGTCGTCCTCAGCCTTCAGGATCATCCTGATGGTCAGGTTTAGGCACAAGTGGCACTGGAAATAAGAAATGGAGGAAATTTAACACTATCAGCTTCTAGCTTCAATAAGCCATTCTTAGTGGAGTTTTTTTTGTCCTCTTGTAATAATAACAATTATTATTATAATTCTAATAGTACTGTGCCATGTCTTGAGCCACCCATCATTGCTTCATATTAAATTAAATTTAACTACAGTACATTATGTAAATTAAATGAAAGAAATGGGAACAATTGCTGAAAGATACAATTTTAAATTTGGTTAGTTTGTGTAACAACCTCAGCAACAACCTCATTTCCCCTCTCGTCTGTTCCCAACACAGTATACTAATCATCGGCCTGATCATCTATGATTATCTGCACCTGTTTCCCACTGCTTCAAGCCTTAAATTAGGTGGTTTTGTAATGCTTGAGTGATTCATAGGTCAGTGTGTGGCTTAAGAAGCAAAAAATAACACTGGACTGGACTGAAAATGAGAGCTGAAAACTTGCTAAAAATGAGAGCCAAGAAGTCCTTCAATAAGCCTGGAGAACTATTTCTCAAGACTACATTAAAATACATGAAAGTCTGCCTCTCTGGAATGTGCAAATTGTGAAGAAATGAGGGATAGCTCAAGACTTTTGTACAATATTGTATACATGTTTTGTATTACTATAAATACAAGATGTTTTTGGTCAGATGGGTCTTTTTTTTTTTTTCCAAAATGATGGCAAAGCTCCAGGTTCCCCTGTTCAAACCCGAGCTTGGTTTGGTGTCTGTATAGAGTTTTACTTATTCTTCATACGCCTCCTGGGTTTCCTCCTGGTTATTTCTCAAACACATCATTAGTTGGATTGGCTACACTAATGAGTTTGTGAATCCAGGGTGTATTCCTGGCTCTCACCCAGTGCTCCGAATTGACCACAACCCTCATCTGGTTTATTAAGATGAAAGAATTAATGAACTTTGCCCATAAGTGGTTAGAAACAAAACACATGATCTTGACAGATCATTAACCCTTCAACTAATGCAAGGATCTTGTCAGTGATACTGTAGTAATGCATAATCTATTCAAGATTATGCAACTTGTCTACATATTAAATCCATGTTTTCCTGCTTGATGTTGCCATTGGTTAGCAGAGTAATTTATCGTGACAGCCATCAGGTGTTTGTGTTTACAGTTTGTGTATCAACAAGGGAAGCTAAATTTAGTCTGATGCTAGTCTAATCTAATCTTAGTTGCGCAAGTTTTTATTCAAATTTCTTTATAACTAACATGGTTATTATTATTTTGCACAGGTTTGCCAAAATTGAGATCAGTTCCTCTGCTCCCATCATCCCATTCCGTGAGACTGTCATCCGCCCACCCAAAGTGGACATGGTGAATGAGGATCTTGGACGCCAGCAGAAGGTTGCAGTGATCCATCAAACCAAAGAGGAGCAATCCAAACTCCCAGAAGGGGTTCAGATAGATTCGAGTGGCCTGGTAACCTTAACTACCCCCAACAAAATGGCCACGATCGGAGTTCGGGCTATTCCTCTGCCTGAGGAAGTGACCTGGCTCCTGGAGAAGAATGGAGAGCTCATCCGAACCATGGAGCACGTCAACCTGCTAGCACGAGAGGGCAAAGCTTTAGAGATTAGTTCAAAAACTCTGGAGGAAATCCGCAATTTAAAGGCTGAATTAGAAAAGCACCTTCAGGGCCACAAATGGAGGAATGCAGTGGAGCGAATCTGGGCTTTTGGACCGCGTCGCTACGGCCCCAACATTCTTCTGAACAGCGTTGACGGATACCAAAGGCCATCGGTGTGGCAATTTCTCAATTTAGAGAAGGAGAAAAGTGAAGGCGCCACGCTGCGAGATTTTGATAACAGCATAGGGAGCGGGTTCCAGCTGGCCACGCTTTCAGGCCCCATGTGTGAAGAGCCGCTGATGGGCGTCTGCTTCTCTGTGGAGAGCTGGGACGTGAAAATCCCATCTCAGACAGTGCAGAAGGACTCGCAGGACGACTCTATTTCTCAGAACAGTTTAGAGGCAAATAATAACGAGGGTGAGCTTGGAGAAGACGGCGAGGCACAGAGCCGGCGTCGAGACATGGCTGACTGCTACGGGCCATTCTCGGGTCAGCTTATTGCTTCCATGAAAGAGGCGTGCAGGTATGCTTTCCAGGCAAAACCACAGCGCCTCATGGCTGCAATGTACACCTGTGAGATCATGGCTACAGCCGAGGTATTAGGTAAGTACAACAGCCTACTGCCTTTTAAGGTAAAAATCCACCTTGAACGACTTGCTTATTATTTTAACAGTTGACATGTGATCTTAAATGGCATCCAATATTTATTTTACAATGATGTGCTGAGCAGGTTTTTTGGCCTAAGCATTTTTATTGAACATGTTGATCTGTTTTCATTTTGGATAACAGTTTTGTACGTTATCTACAATGCCGTGCAAGGATCAGGTTCTAGTGGTTCTAGTGGTAATCATTTCTTCTTCTTTATATAAATATGATTCGTTTCTATCTAAAGAGTATGCAGCATTGCTTTATAGGCTCTTCATCTGAGACAGGTCATGTACAAAGAAGTGTTCAACAGTCAATCCTCTCACATCAATTAACTATATTGCATATTGAACTATAAAAAAATGTGATGAGGTTGAAGTTTTGAGCTAATAATAGACATAACTCCAAATTTAGCAAACACAGAACCACCATGTGTTATTTCAGACATCATGAAACATGTAATATTTTTCAAAAATAGCAATTTACTATTTATTCATACAGTACATCAGCCTGACAATCTCAATCTGACAAAAAATTAAAAACAATGAAATCGAGCTAAGCAAAAATACTGATCCAAAGAATCACCCCTGTATATTCTGCACAAACAGTGCTGACGCTAATACTTTCGTCCTCAATCAGAGCCATCGTGCACTATTTCTATGCAGGATTTCTCATTAATATGACCCAGCTGGTGTCAGTGTCCTAGATGCTTTCTCAGCTCTAATTGAGAACAGAGGCACTTGCTTTCTTTTAAGGAGATAACAGCAAATCCTGACTGTTATCCATTATGTTCTACAAGCTCTGTTAAGTACCATTCTCACCTACTGCACCATTCCTCCTGTGACATCAGTGCTGCATACAACAAGTAGCCTCTAATGGAAAAGATCAAACCAACAAATTAGCGCCAGAC
Source organism: Clariallabes teugelsi (assembly GCA_030014215.1). Classification (NCBI taxonomy): domain Eukaryota; kingdom Metazoa; phylum Chordata; class Actinopteri; order Siluriformes; family Clariidae; genus Clariallabes; species Clariallabes teugelsi. The sequence goes on from JAQMYG010000007.1 coordinate 17,316,921, forward strand.
TCCTTAAAATCATCACAAATTGTTCAATATAATCATATTTAATATGTTTGAAGATGGAATTTTCCTTGAGGATTTGTCATGATCTTGAGAAGCATTGTCCATACTTTTTGCACTGTGAACATCATCCATTTGTTGGAATGACATAACGCTGTTGTGTCCCAGCACATGTGCTTTTGATCTCATGTTTGCTGTTCGTGCCGGATGCATTGCAGAGTCGCATCTTCCATGTGTATTCATGGCCACAAGCTGGGGTTTTCCTACTTCTTACTGTATGTTCTGAGCATGCAGGCACATTGGTAGTCAAGTGACAGTGACACTTTTAAGTACGTGACATTTAAATAAAAAAATTTAAAAAAACAGTGGATCTAATTACCCAGATAAATACATAAAATGCATAAGTTTAGCTAGACAAAACGTAGTATTCAACAGAATGAAATTCGCACAGAAAACGAAATACGCTGGAAAACATAGACCATCTACGAACAAAACCTGCTGTTACTCATGAAAATACAGTAATGTTGTGTATTTAGTTTTTCAGTAGATCATTGTTTACAACAAAAATATATGGCAGGCACCCTTATTCATCTATTTTTATCTTTTTTTCAGATTTGTCAAAAATATAATCATGTAAGGCAACATAAACATAAAATTTACACACTTTTTTGATAATCATAAGAAACACAATAGCTGATTAAAATCAGATACATGGGCTGCTTGCTTTGATTTCAACAAGCCTGAAGTGATCAGACTAAACATAGGGGAAAGATCCTTCCAGGACAACTTGAACGCATATGTGTGACCACTGAGAGCTGTACTCTTTACTTACATATTTTACATCGGGTACTTTTTTTTTTTTAGTTCCATTGATTTTCACTTTTGGAAACATGGATAAAAATTCCCTACAAGAAAGTGGCAATAAGAGAGCAGTCAAAGAGGAAATGACTTAAGTGAAAACTGTGGGAGAATCTCACAGAATGGTGCTATGCCATGTACACAAAGCAGAGACGCCTTTCATTGCAGTAAATAGGTCAAATGAAAGACGCTAGAAAGCACATACAAATATATATAAAACTTATTCCTCATGCAACCACTCTTTGTGTCATCAGGGCAAAAAATCCATTAATAACCTGGTCATGAACTATATTTATATCATCAGCTGACAATTTTATTTATTCATAACTTTGCTGAGCCTAGACTTGACCAACCCCAGATCATAACACTGCCTCCAGAGGATTGTACACTGGGCATGCTGGGTGCACTATGCATGATGGGTACATTACTAACTGTAGTTCCCTTCCATGTGACCACTGTCCAGTGCCCAATCTTTGCCAATTGATGTCTTTTTTCTTATTAGTCTCACTAAGAAGTTATTTTCTTATGGCCACACAGCTGCTTAGTCCCAGTCCTGTGAATTCTTGCTGCATTGTGATCTCCAATCACAGTTAAGTTTATATTAAGTATAGATTAATAGTAACATCCAGGGTCCGGGTTCGATTTCCGGCCAGGCTTGATTCCCATCTCTGTGTGCATGGAGTTTGCATGTTCTCCCTGTGCTTGGTGGGTTTCCTCTGGGTACTCCGGTTTCCTCCCACAGTCCAAAGATATGTAGGTTAGGTTAATTGACTTTCCCAAATTGCCTGTAGTGTGTGAATGAGTGTGTATATATGTGTGTGCACTGCTATGGATTGGCACCCTGTCCAGGGTGTACCCGGCCTCATGCCCTAAGTCTCCTGGGATAGGCTCCAGGTCCCCCGCAACCCTGAACACAGGATAAAGCGATATAGCAGATTAGTGAGAGTGAGTGGATGAGTAATAGTAACACAATACTTTCATGTAAACTACTGATTTAAAAATAAATAATTAAAAATAAACATCTTCATATGTCAGGTTTTATTATTAATGATCATTATTAATTTATTTTGTGTGATTTAAATTGTTTATTCTTCTTGGAAAATGTTAAATTAGTTATTCAATCATGATATTTTATGACCTATTATTATTATTATTATTAATTAATTAATTTTAATATAAATCAAAACAGTCTTTTTTTGTCGCATTTCTGGTGTAAACATGTAACCAATATCAAATAACAAATTAACTTTACCTGAATAATATTAAGGCATAATATCATTCTTAGACATAATTTCGAGAAAAACTGTTTTATTATTTCCTTTAATAGACTTTCAATTGAAGGAAACTTAACACCAATCATTTTATTGACTATAAGTTGCTTTAAATCTGCTAAAATATAGGGCGGCTCAAAAGTCTTGTCTCATAAGAATTATTCTCTTTATATTTTTCTATTTTCTATTTTTAGGGGGGGGGGGGGTGGGGGGGTTGGGGGTGTTGGCAGTCATGTGAAGTCAGTAGTTTATCAGACTTGGCCCAAAGCGTTCCTAAAGGAGGAAATTATTTCTGCATGTAACAGCATCAGATCTAATACATTAAGTAATGTACAACATTCTTGTATTTAGTGTATACACAAGTTGTGCAAAGTCAGCAGTTTCTGCTTTATTTCATCCGCCCTCCCATGGCAGTTAATCAAACGTGTTTGTAAAATGTTTCCAAAAACATATTGCTTAGCTAGGTCTTAAGGGAGGAAATCGCATGTCACATACACACAGGAAGCAGTGCTCCCTGCTCCATAATTGGAAGCTGCTGTGCATCAGCCATGTTTAGATGAGGTGATGTCATAGCACCAGGTCCATGAACAAAGGCAGGGTTTGTCTGCTGAGTGAATAAGAATCTGTTATGGGATCCTGGCCTAAGAGAACCCCTACCCTTAGAGTAACTTTAACCCCTACGTGTGACCGGTGACATTAATAATAATTACATGTCAGTGATTAATAACTTAACAAAAACCACAATGTTTTTATCAAATTCATGCGTATTTTCTCAAATGCTCTCAGTTGTGGACATGGAACTTTTTGTACTTTAACGGCAACAGAGTTGCTATTATTTGTGCTGTTGCTGTAACTGTGTTGTAGTCAGTACTTTGGCATTGCACCTACGCCTATCTACGCCTGTGTAAAGGTGTTATTAGTGTAGCGTGACTAATGCGCTCATTTTCATTCGTGTTGAAATCTAGGCTGATGGAGAGTTGTACTATTAGTAGGTTTATATAACAGATTCACTATGCACCCTTCTATGTTTGCTCAGTTTTGTTTCAGTTTTCTCAATGTTTCTACATCTTGACAGAACTACAGTTAGCTATGGAATGGTCGAGCTCTCGCTAGACTTGACCAGTATAATATTGATTTATCTTGCTTGCAATTTTCCAGTTTCAAATCTAATGATAAATGAAGTCACCCATAAGCAATGACCTAAAAAGACAGGAAAGGAGCATTTCCCCAATTTCAGGACTAAAGAGAATAAAGAAGGTATAATAATACCACCTGATGTGCAGTCAGAAGCTGCATTGTCGGTCACTAAAACTCAGCTTGACGGTGGATATTTTGTTGCTTTTGTAGTAATGCGCGATAAACAGTAGCAATAATATAACGGTTCATTTTCAGTATAGTACATTTCTAAATCGCCTGTCTAATGTCACTGCACAGTCACTACTGATGATAAAGTTTTTTTCTTTTCTTTTTTTTTTCTTTACCTGCAAGAGAACAAAAATTTTTTCTCATTATAACATTGTTACTAGTCACTTTATAATTAGCATCACTATAATAGATTATCAGTTATATGTAAGGTGGTCGGTTTGTCACTTTTTTGTTGGCCTGTTTAATCTTTTTGTCTCTTTTTTTCTTTTTGAACACAAATGAGTGTCATTTGTGAGCATTCTTACCCGAATTTTAATGAGAATACAAAAAAAAAAACACATTATGAATGCAAAAACATTGCCTGTTTACCTTAACAAAAAGCAAGGAAGCCCATGTGAATTGACAACGTTAGAATGTTGAGAAAGGGATTTCCAAGAACTGTCAGTTACTATTTGCGTGTTCAAAACAACTAACTTTCCAGATGAATATGTGGTTCATCATCTGTTTTACTCCTAAGAAAATGCCTAAACTTTTGATGTACCTTTGATTGTTTGATAGGTTTAAAGGGAAAATATTTCATCAACATAAATATCACTGGACTAGACTGTTGTTTCAACTCAGTTTGATTTTTGAGTACTGCGATGTTTTTATGATTTGCTTTAAGCAGCTATACACCGTTCGGCCATACACCAGCACCACCAACTACACACCAGCAAACTGTTGACTGTATAATGGGCACCCAAGGCTCCCATGGGGGCCAAAGGCCAGCCTGTCTAGCCCGAGCTCACTAAAAGAGTCAATGCTGGCCATGATGTAAAGGCACCAGAATGGAGCTAGTTCCTGAGGGGTCAGAACGGTCTTGAGGGCACTAGGTGGATTTAATGTTAGTGGTTTTAATGTTATGACTGATTTGTGTATTACTTAAAGGTTCTCAATTAAAATATTTAATAACAATTGAAATGAATTGTAACTCTAGAAAGATTGTAACTCTAGTACTTGCAGAAGATGGAAGTGGTTTCTATTTTCTGCAACAGCTCAGCCGTATTTTTAAGGAATTCAGGAGATTTTTGTCCATTTAATATTTTTAATCAATTCTGAATAGAAAACTGACCTATCGATTGAATGAACAGAATTGGCCTACAAAATTGCATAATCGATTAAATCACACATCTCTAGAACCCGCCAGTCTGGTGTAAAGTGTGTTCTTTCAAGGAGAGGGTGAAATGAGTGCTTAGGTGCTTTTACTAGCCGTGCACATTTATATCACTCACTAAACACATGTCTCTATTTGACATTGCTGTTTACCTAATTTGACTGTTAATCTCGATTTTTGTTCCTGTATCATCGATACCTGAGACTGGGCAAAAACATCACGTTTCAAAACATCACAACCCTGTTTCGTGATGGCAGCTTTCCCATTCCCTTAAGACTTCATTAGTAGGGGTGTGCACTGGCACTGCCCTCACGATTCGATTCGATTATGATTCACCAGGTAACGATTCGATTCAATTCGATTCTATGATGCATTGCGATCCATCAAAATTCTACTGCACACAAGGCAAATTTTTTATCAGTCATGAGGCAATACAAGCAGATATTAAACAACAGATTTTATTGGCTGCTATGTGTCTCCTGTATCTATCGCGGTCATCTCCCTCCACCTCAGCCATCTTCATTAGTATTAGTTTTGTCAGATATCAATCAGTAAAGTTCTGTTTTTGAATGGTGCATATTATGTATATACTGTATATGGTGCATATTAAACATGTACCATTTTTGTCACTGATAAAATTCTAACAGATTGAAATCTGAAATGATTCTTGACTAAAATAATGGAGGCGGTGAGGACTGAGGGAATGTAAAACAGATTTAAGAAATGAGTAATGTTCTCACGTGCATGTGCACGATGGATGTTCACAAAATTTTGCAGCTACAGTGCCTAGAATTTTTGTTAAAAATGAAGAAAGGATTATTGATTTAAGGGAAACATAAAAAAGGGAAAAAATGCTTTAAAATGTGATGTTACTTCGTTGTTATGAGTCGCTCTTACTTCGTTGTTATGAGTCGTTCTGACATTGTACACAGTGACTGCTGTATGTAAAAATAAGGCGATTACTCATTCTGTTTATGTAGATACCATCTCAGTTTGTGCAAGTCCTTGTGTAGGGTTTTTTTTTTTTTTTTTACTCCAGAAAGAACAACATGGTAGATGAGGCATTAATATGAAGCTGCTGTTTTAGAACGATTTCAACAGTACTGCTAAATATTAAAGCTGTGAATCTTAGACTTCTGATTCAATTCAATCTTGGGACATTTTCGATCAGTTTGATAGCACTAATGTTTACTGTCTGACTTGTCTCAAACAGCTATATTTCTTACAGAGATTTCAAGTATTAAAAACAACAAAAAGTATTTAGTATGCAATGAATTGCTGTGAATAAGTTTTTTTTTGTGTGTGTCAAATCTCATACCAAGCGAATATCTTTTTTCCTTCCATACCTCACTCCAGTCCAGTAGGTGGCAGTATTGCAACCAACTTCCTCTAAGATAATGAAATGAAATGAAATGAAAGAAAAGAATAGATGTATCGGTATATTTAAAAAGTATACAGTTTCAACAGAAGTTTGATTAAATTATGCAATCAATTAAATTGTACAGTCCTACTAAATATGGGCAAATAAAATTTTTAATTAATGGAGGCGGTGAAGTTTTTTTTTTCCCCTCATTTTCCACAACGAGTCAGATAATGTATTTCAATAAAAAGTATTTAGTCATTACATTTTTTTTACGATGAATCTTAGGAAGGAGAGAATGAGAAACACAAAATGCAGTGGTGGCCCATTAAACAAACATTAATCCAGGCATTTATTGTGTTGTCATAAATCATGTATTTCATGCTTGAAACTCACAAGGGATATCAGTGAATGGATGTCATCTGCATTTCCCTCCAGCAGGATATTTTCCGATTTCATTAAATTATCACGCTCTCTCCGTCCAGACATGGACGCTCTCTGTGGTGCGTGTGTCTTCTGCGCCGAGTGATTATACTTCTGTCTATGCGTTTGAGTGCTTTGTGTGTTATGATTTTCAAGCCGTCTGTTTAGTTCTTTGTGTTTCCGTCACATCCCAATCCGCAGGACTTTGCTGCGAGGGCTGTTTGAGTGTCTGAGTGATGTCTGAGTGATCTCTCAGGCCCAGGACGAGGAGGTCAGCGGTCACCCGCCTCTCTCTACTGGCTGTCAGCAGCTATTATTGTACGAGCTGAGCTCTGTTAACACACTCCGGTCTCCTGGGCTGCTTTGTGAAACACACGACATACAGCTCTTCCCCTCACACTTCCACCTATTCTTTGTCTAGCTGAAGTTTGTGAGAAGAGATACGTGGTGTGTGTGTGTGTGTGTGTGTGTGTGTGTGTGTGTGTGTCATGTGGCACTTTATTTAGTAAGTGATGACATTAATGACTCATTCTTAAAGATATGTGTGTCTGTGTGTTTGTTTGGATAGGGCGTGTGTATGGTGTCTTGTCCAAGCGTGAAGGTCGTGTCCTCAACGAGGAGATGAAGGAGGGATCAGACGTGTTCATCATCAGAGCCGTTCTTCCTGTGGCCGAGAGCTTCGGATTCGCTGATGAGATCCGCAAGAGGACAAGCGGCCTGGCAAGCCCTCAACTGGTGTTCACTCACTGGGAGGTGAGAGAGAGAGAGAGAGAGAGAGAGAGAGAAATAGAAAAATAGAAAAAGGAAAGGAAAAGGAAAGAATGAAATTGAGGAAATAAAGGAATAAATTAAAATAAAAGGTTAAAGAATAAAAGGAAGGTAGGGGGAAAGAGAGAACAATGGAGTGGAACTGTAAAATAACCTTTAATTTAAAATAAGAAATTAAATCAATAAAATATAGAATAAACATGTGCAGCAATAAACAGAAGAAAACAAAGAAAGGAGGAAACAGGAGGAAATGAAAAGAAAGAAATCGAACAATTAAATTAAGCAATCATGAAAATAAATGAATATGAATAAAACAATCAAATAAGCAGCAAAAGAAAAATGATTTAACAAAGGAATGATAGAAAAAGAAGTGAAGAAAAGAGGAATGAATTTAATGAAGAAAGAGAGAACAATGAAATGGAATAACTGACTTACGCAATTATCAAAATTATAAATAAAACAATAATCAAGTAGGCAGCAATAGGATGGTAGAAAGAAAGAAAAATGATAAGTGGAAGGACAAAAGAAATGAAGGAAGGAGGAAAGAAAGAGAGAACAGAATGAATGAAGAAAAGTTGAAAGAGAGAACAATGAAATTAAGCAATCACGAAAAAACAATCAAATAATCAGAACTAGGATGAATGGGTGGATGGATGGATTAAAACAGTTAAGGTAGGAAGAAGTGTTGTAATCTAATAAATCTAATATTGTAATATTGTTTTTACTCGTGCGCAAATGCTCTGTGTTTATATATTTTGGACATCTAAATGACACCCAACACATAACGCACATGTCATTTGTTTACTGGCAAAATCAAGCTAGTTATCTACAGCAGGTTTCATCCAAAGTCACATCACACCAGGAATGCCTGGGTATTGGAAGTGTTTCAGTTTTGTTTTGGCTCAAAATTTTGAGCTTCCGCATGCACGCGCACATACACACACACACACACACACACACACACACACACACACACACACACACACACAGAGTGTCAAAATAATGATTTTTTTTGGTTTTGTCAAGGACAAAACACGATGGTACACGATGCATGTCAGTATAGTCCGATGTTGGCGTGTGCTTTGTTTATCCAAATTGCAGTATTTATGGTAATTGTGAGTCTTTGTCAGTAATCGTGTGTGTAAACTTTGGACGTTTGGATGAAAGAGCTACTATTGAGAGAAATAGTTGTCATAAACAGTCATCAACCTCACATCTGTCAAGCTTATCGAGAACATGTTCATGAGTCGCGTGTGAGTGGACGTGGGAAAATTACTGATATAAAGGTTTTTGGAGTGTGTGTGTGTGAGCGAGTGTGTGTGTGTGTGTGAGAGAGTGTGTGTGTGTGTGTGTGAGCGAGTGTGTGTGTGTGTGTGAGAGCGAGTG
>JAQMYG010000007.1:17325598-17340227 GCA_030014215.1 Clariallabes teugelsi
GTGTGTGTGTGAGCGTGTGTGTGTGTGGGTGTGTGTGAGAGAGTGTGTGTGTGTGTGTGAGCGTGTGTGTGTGTGTGAGCGAGTGTGTGTGTGTGTGAGCGAGTGTGTGTGTGTGTGAGCGAGTGTGTGTGTGTGTGTGTGTGAGCGAGTGTGTGTGTGTGTGTGTGTGTGTGTGAGCGAGTGTGTGTGTGTGTGTGTGTGTGTGTGAGCGAGTGTGAGCGAGTGTGAGCGAGTGTGTGAGCGAGTGTGTGAGCGAGTGTGTGAGCGAGTGTGTGAGCGAGTGTGAGCGTGTGTGTGTGTGTGTGTGTGTGTGTGTGTGTGGTGAAGCCATTACATAGATTTCAACCTCGGTGACTTGCGGGGTCTTATGAAGTCAAACCTCACTGCACCTCGATATTCTTACTTTCTATCCATCCACCATTCATCCTGTTTAAGGGGCAGCAAATAATATGTACAAAGGCAACAGTAGATTATTTTTCATGATCATTGATTAATAAATCTGTAATTTTCTTAAAACTGCATACTTATGTGGTCTGAAATACATTCTATAACTGATGTGTAATAAGACCGGCGATGTCTTTCACTCCTGTTTGGGTAAAATATTCCTTCTCCAGCCGTCACTGTTTACAGTTTAACATTACATATCAATCAGGGGCTGCTAAATCGTATTCAGCGGTGTCGTCAAATAAAGTAGGAAACGCTGGAAGAGCTCCATAACGAATGTTATTAGCAACAATTCTCTCACCGGTTGCCGGGATGCCACACGTACAGCTGCTGATGGAATAATTTCACTTCTTCTCTTACGTATAGAAATCATGAACTCTTGCTGCTGTCATGTCATTGCGATTATTTAGCCCGAGACTCAGTCAGGCTCTGTGTGTGTGTGTGTGTGTGTGTGTGTGTGTGTGTGTGTGTGTGTGTGTGTGTAGTCAAATGGCAGGGGTTGACATTAGCAGAGACAGGTGTCATAAGCAGGGCCTGTGTGTGGCTCTGTGTGGCTCATCCTGCTGTGTTGCGAGGCCATTAGGCACATATGCCACAGTCTCAGTCTATCTGCCAAGTGTCTTTTGCCCCTGGTGTGAGGACGGTGCATACACACACACACACACACACATATAAGTAAATGCGCACACACACACACACACAAGGACACACAGATTGGATTGCTGGCCATAGGCATAGCGCAGGTCACCTAATCTAATTACGTACGATGCATCAGGGCTGGGGCTTTTATGTGCCTGTGTGTGTGTGTTTGCGCGTGTGTGTGTGTGAGTGTGAGAGTGCACGCCAGATGAGATGCTGTTAGTGTAGCTCCATGCTGACACTAGACCGTTATGTGGTCATGACACACAATTGGTGTCACTCAGTGTAAGCCTTGCTTGTCTCAAAAAAACACACACACACACACACACACGACTGTCACAGTCTGAGGGTTCATTAAATCTTCTGTTTGGTTTGACTCCCATTCATTATCCATCGTCGCCACTATTCTGTAATTATTAGGAGATGAGCAGCAGTAATGAGAGCGCAGCTGACTCTTTAGTACACTTGCAGTGTGCAAGCTGATACTCAACTACACTACACACACGTCGTACAGGAAAACAGAGGCTTCTCAACTTATTTGGGCTTGGAATGAGTAAAAGGGCGAAATTCTCTGTTTCTCACTTTTCCTTTTAATGAGTTTTTCTTTGTGCGTGCGCATCCACCTCGACATTGTACTCCGTGTTCCAGGGCTGATCCGCCAAAGTAGGAGACTAAAGCTGCTCAGTGCACAAAGGATGTTAACCAAAGCTCTCAGAGGGAGCGAAGAGAAAGCAAGGGGATGACGAACACTAAGACGTAAAATGTTAGTGAACGACCTTTTCACGTGTCAGAAACGAAACATTGACTAAATAATAACTCAAGCTTCTACTTGATATAGGTGCCAAAAGGTAATAATCTCTTCTCCAAAACTTGAAATCTTGAAAAAGGAAACAAATGTACAAAAATTGTACGCTCAGATGTACAGAGGAGACGAGAGAGCAAAAAATCCTAAATGTGTAAGCCATGCTAATGCATTACCCAGGTTTTATAATTAAAAATAGACATATACACACACACACACAATATTTCTTTTCTCAGGGTAAACCATTTAATTACAAATGGAATTAGATAGGACGACGAAAGCAGCAGTCAGTTATTATTTTAAGACATGAAGGTCAGCTGGAATTGTTCTTGCTAGAACAATATTGGCAAAACCCATCAAGCACCATGATGCCCTCTTGAAGACCGTCCCAGGAAAGCAAACTTACCTTTGCTGGCAGGTAAGCGAGAGGAGACATTCACCAAGAGTCCCGTCACTGTACTGTGCCTGAAATCTTGATCAGTTTTATGCCTTCATTCATGAGAACTTTTATCATCAAAGAAGTCTTGGTTTGACTAGAATGAACTGAAAAGATAGGATAGGATAGAATAGAGTGAAATTAAGTAAAATAGAACAAAAATGATTGGGGGTTTAATGAAATAAACTGAAAAGAATGCATAAATACTAACAATATAATTTGAGATGGATTGCTCTGATGATGAATATCAGCAAGGCTGTGATGCGATCATCCTGATATGTAGCTCTGCAGAATGACCTCGCTTTTATACAACACTTCAACAAACACCATTTATTCTCAACAAATTATGATTTGTTTCATTATTTAACAAGTTATTTTGCTCCGCCAATGCATATCGGAAGGCAGCTGGCAGAACTGGCGACTGACACTTAGTGTAATTAGCAGGGGTGAAAGTAGTTGTAAACTCTTACCAAAACTGTACAGCCAAAAGGTAAGAAGAATAAAACATGGATGTGGTGGACAGTCCCATAAATCTTGTTTCTGTTTGTAGCTCCACTAATTCCACTTGAGAATATACAAGTCCATATATATATATATATATATATATATATATAATTCCACTTTCCTGGGTTAAATCTCAAGTAATTTTAAATGGAAAGCTAGTATACTATGGTCTACAATCCCTTGTTCCACACACCAAGTAGGGCCTGATTTGGGATTCAGCCATGCGGATGGTTCAAAGGTACGGAGACAAAGTGTTGTTTCAGATATAACGTTATCAGGTGTTTCCTTGCTCAAAGTGCTTCTGTGACTGGCTTTATGTGTGGGTTTTGGTAGGCAGCTACTCTCCCCACTTTTCAATACTGTGAACCATACCGACCTACGTTCACTCGTGCTCCACTCGCCAGTTGGTGTTATTAGAAGTTACTGGTGATGCAGAGTGATTCATATAGTCAAATATCTCAGAACTGTTACTGTCTATTATCACCACTAATGGAAAACCTCTCATCCAGTCAGATTACTCGGTTGGAACTAACTGTTGTATAATAGAGTATAGCAAATTAGAACACCAATGGCAATGGAATGAAATATAATTACTGGAATGGGGTAGAATGAATTGGAATGGGTGGAACAGAATGGAATTAAGTGAAATGGGAGGGTGTAGAATGGAATGGGAGAGCAGGGGAAGGAATGTGGTTAAAGTAATGAATTGGAATGAGGTTAAAAAGAATGTCATGGAATAGAGGGATGAAATATAGAACAGTGGAATGGGAAAGGAATGACATGAGAAATGCTGGAATGGAATGAAGTAAACGAGAAGGGAGTGGAGCGAGATGGTGTGCAGTATTGGACCAGTGGAGGTATTAGGAATGGATTAGAGTTAATTGAAGGAAATGTTAAGGAATAATCAAAAAATATAAAGTCAGAGACTAGTAGAGAAAAAGAAAGAGAGGGACATTCATTTAAGTCAGGGATATTCACCACACACACACACACACACACACACACACACACACACAAACATCCTCGTTGTCCTCACGGTTCTCCAGAGAGGCCGGGTGGCAGATGCTGGCGTTTGTGGTCGAGGGCATAAATGGGGCCGTTGGTGCCATCTGTGCTGCGGTAAAAGAGCTCCCAGGACCAGGTGTGTGTGTGTTTGTGTGTGTGTGTGTGTGTGTGTGTCAGGATTTTATCAGACTTGTACAGTAATTGTACATCCTGTCTATTTTCAGAGCATGAAGTCATTGTCTTTGTGTGAGAATATCCAAGTCCAAGTTTGTGTGTGCAAGTTTGTGTGTGTGTAAGTATGTGTGTGTGTTTGTGCAAGTGTGCATCTATGTGTGTGTTGTTGTATGATTGAGTTTGTGTGTGGGGGTGGGGTGGGGGGGTGTTTTGGTTGAAGCTGCAACCATTGCGTCATACCCATGGCACCTGCTACTAGCTATGTACATATGTGCCCTTCCTCTTTTGTGTGTGTGTGTGTGTGTGTGTGTGTGTGTGTGAGTGTGTGTGAGAGAGAGAGAGAGCGTGAGCACACGCAGGCCTGCACAAGCATAGGCATACATGCACTGCTCTCCATAATGAGCATTCTGTCAGACTGCCTTTTTTGAAAATAGAGACAATAGACAGACTTAAACCCTGAATAATTTATTAGACACTTACAGTGGGACACTGTTCTAGCATAGTGTTATTCACTAACATTATTTTAAATATTTTAGTTTATAAATACATTATTTTAAAACATAGGAAAAATATATACATTTATAAAACAAAGAAGAGTAAAAATAAGAATTTTTAAAGAAGTTTTAAAGATTATTTTTTATAACGTTTTTAAAGTTATATTTCATACATTTTGACAGCAAATAGGTAACTGCCGAGCTGTTTATTTATTTATTACATTATTTTTTTATACCCAATAATTCTGGGTGTTGATTTACACACACTGGAGCAGGATGGAGGCTGTAGGAGTGATGTTCAGTCATGTCTCAGTGTCGGGATCACAAAATAACAATCATCCTCAAGCCTTCATTTACACCCTGAAGCATCGTTCCAGCTTTAAACTCATGTCAATTAATGGGTCGCAAAAGCTGCATTAAGTGTACAAAAGTGTTTTTCTTTTTCTTTCTTTCTTCTTTCCTTCCCCTCACATCTATTTGGAATTATTTGGCTTCATTCTCCATTTTTTTTCTTGAACTATAAGTAGTTGCATTCTATCACAGTCTGAGTTTATTGGCCAAGATTGTTATTTTTGTCTTCCTTTTTTAAATTATGATTTCCAAAATAAAATTTTGGATTAGTTTCCCGCAGTGTAATTTCTGCTCTATTTCAACAGATTTGTTAGAGATTTAATATTCTTAACTTCTCAGTTCACAACTGTAAAATAATGATCCCATCTACAGAAAACAGTGCTTAGTCATGTATTAAAATACTTTTTTATAATAATAGGTTTTTTTTTTTAAACTATTGCTTGCAACTATGATTACTATGAATATTGTAAGTATATATAAAGTAAATATAAGTATTGCTTAATTGTTGCTGAATAATTTGGGTTTGTCTTGCTTACATTACTGTCCTTCACTATATGTCATGCAGCCATATTTAACTCATTTTTCTGTCTCTCTATCTCTATCTGTGTGTGTGCGTGCGTGCGTGCGTGTGCGTGCGTGCTTATTTTATTGAAATTGCTACTGTTATATCTGTTTATCTACTTTCTCACACATCATATTGTTACTGTCAAGCCATTGTAATTTACCTCCTGATTGGGTTAAGAAATGTTTATCATAGCTTGTCTTATTTAACCTGAAAACAGTCAGGTGAGAATATAAACAACAGAGTTTATGACCCAGTGGAGCAAGGAAAATAATCAATCCCAAAGTTAATTTCCAAATTACAGCATGTCTTGAATTCTGGTGTTTCTCTACCCACAGCAATTCAGCAGTGATTACAATTTATAGTAATTCATTACAGAATCTCACATACTTTTTAAATCGTTTAACGTTGCGGAAAGTCCACTGAAAAAGTTAGTAATCACTTATTGTACTGCAGCTATAAACAGTGTAACTCTCTTTCTTCTCTCTCCCTTGATGGTAATAAGACAAAAAATAGCAACCCTTCTTATTAGAGAGAAAAATGCAGAGGCTGCCATTTTGAAGACATTCATTTTGGAAACCTAGTCCTAGCTTTATCTCTGACTGATATAAAACACTGCCACAGAAGTATTATATCAAAAAATGCTAAATAAACATCTTTTTACAAAACGATCTCATTGTATCGACAAGCAGAAACATTTTATAGGAGACATATTATGCAGAATTCTCTTTGTAGTCATTTTTTGATGTTCAGATTGGTCTCTAGTTTGCGTGTCCAAAACATTAGGGAAACAAACTTTCCCTGCTTTTTGTCCTTTTTCTATCTATTGGACAAGCTTGTTTCCCCTATTGTGAGCTCATATAAGAAGTTACCCTCCTCTGGCTTGTTAACATGCACACTTTAGGGGATCTCTAAGAACGGTGTGAACATTTTTCAAGAAATGTTAAAATATGGGACCTTTAAATTAGTTTGATTATCCAGGAAGGGCCTTTGAATAAGTTTTTGCAATAGAAATGATCATATTCGAATATTAAATTAATGTAAATCTTCCAAACAATTAGAAACCAGCATTTAACAGTGATGTACTGAATTTCATGGATGGATGGATGGATGTCTCTCTCTCTCTCTCTCTCTCTCTCTATCTATCTCTGATGGGAAAAAAATCAAAAAACATTTCAGTATCTGCTGATGCACTAATAATGCTGTAAATCATGTTTGATCCAAACAATGTTTTCAGTATGTTTGGTGTTTTCCTCAGGTCATCTCCAGCGATCCATTCTGGGTGCCCACTACTGAAGAAGAATATCTCCACTTTGGAGAAAAGGCAGATTCTGCGAATCAGGCACTGAAGTACGTAAATGCAGTTCGGAAGCGCAAAGGGCTTTATGTGGAGGAGAAGATTGTTGAACATGCTGAGAAGCAACGCACTCTAAGCAAGAACAAATAAACTCTCCTTCATTTATTCCTTCAGTTTTTGAGAATTTCCTCTTACCTCACACCTCCTGTCAGCTGAAAGAGGGCTTGAAAGTCTAACATTGTCCTGAGTTCCAGATGTATCGTTTAGTAGATAGTTTATTTAAAATTTAAAAAAATTGTGTATTATAACATATAAAGAGTAGATTGGATTATTGCAGCCAAATAAATCTGGCATAAATTGTATATCACTGTATAATCTGTTTCCTTCACAAAGAAATTAATAAATAATGTGGTGGAAATAACTGGAAGTTATGTGAAATATTTTAGTGTTAAAGATTTAGAGTTTTTAGTTTTTTTTACAGCATCATCATATGAAAAATTGTTATAAAATATTCGGAAGCAATAACTTGACAGTTTGTGTAGCTAATACATGATGGTAGTTATGCAAATATTATTGACCAAAGTGAACTCAGCATAATGTTGGTTGAAGAAGTTTTTGATGGAAATTTGTTGTTTGGTTTGAGGTTTTACTATTAAATATTATTATTATTATTATTATTAAAGTAAATAGCCTTTTCGTTAATATCCGATGAGCTCTCATTGAGAAACAATTCTTTTTCTTTTTTTTAACATGAGCTTTTTTACAAACATAATTTACCACAAAGGAAGTCAATCAACCAAGTCCTCCATTTACTGAACTTTCCATTATTTGTTAGCTACATTATCCTCAAAGCACCAGTACAGAACTAAAAAAGGAAACTTTGGACACTTTATACACCTTGACTGATCAACTATCTTTGCAGTAAGAGGAACATTGTGTAAAATTAGATATTTCACTGAACCATTTCTTTAATTTAGCACAGCTCTGGAGCTGCGTTTCATCTGAGTTTCACTACATAGTGTGAAGAGAGCTCCCCAATGGCGAGAGGCAATTGGATAATTGACTAGCCTGCCTTCTCCTAGCGTTCCCCAATGGATTTCATCATGCAGGCTATTAAGACCCTAAATTAAGTTGTGGAAAAGAAAAAGAAACAAGTACAGTGAATTTCAAGGATTAGAAACATTGAATTATTTTAGCGGAACAAAGACTATATTAAATGAAATAGAAATATGTATATTTTTTGTTCTCATTAAAACACACTGAAACACTATAAGTGCGATTCAACGGTTTGATTGAGATATGATTTACATGTGGTCTGTATCCTTAATATGGAGAAAGTAGCAGCATTTTTACTCTTCATATTCCTTTATATGACTTCTATGGACTCACTAGACAGGGCTCATCGTAGTCACAGATCCTTGTTGCCTCACATTACAATTTGAGGAACTTCATAAAAGCTTCAGGGGGAAAATTACTAGGGGTTTGGTCTATCAATAAAATGTTTCCTACGTTTTAGATCCAAAAGTTTGTGTGCACCTGACTATATAATTCATATTTGGATTTTGGACATCCCACTCCGGAGTTGGTCCCGACTTTGCTGAAACTTTGCCGAAACCAAGGTATAGCATGGATTTAGATACAGGACGCTGAAATACTCCTTGTTCATTCTTTCCCCGTCATTTCAAGATTATTCTTCCTCACTACTGTCTTGTTATGGATGATCTCAAGTTTGATTTCTTCTTGAGTTTGTTAGACTTATAACACCATGAACCTCATAAATCACTACCATTATTTAGCTTGCAAGTAACATTGCCTTGCTAGCTAGCATTATTTAACTGAATTTTGTATAGTTAGCTAGCTTATAGCATGGCAGTTCATTTAAAACATCAGTTTTATTCATGTAATTTCTATGTAATGTCCATGAAACAGGTTATTACTTTATACATCACAATATAATGGTTAGACATGTCCACGCTTTTGCTTGAAGCTACAGCTTTACCTCTAACTGTTACACAGCAGTAATGCCTGAGGCTCCTTCCATAAATGTAAAACATCTCCCTACAGAAAGTGTAACCACAGCAGTAAAACATTTTCTTTCTTAAACAACTTTTTTTTTAAATTCAGTTTATTATTAGCCTTATTTTTTGTAGAGAGCTATATAACACTGTGAGTTAGATGTTACTGTAGAAACAGTGACGTATTAGAATGAGTGCATTAACATGAAGCTGTGATTTGCCCTGCAGTCAGAGCCACTAAGAGCTGTGCTTGTTATTGTTATATAAATGAATCAACACCATCTGATCAGTACAATTTGACTTTTAACAAGCACCAGCACAGGACTATAAGAATAGATTATAAACTAAAGCTTCCTTCAGTTAATGTTAGTTCACTAGATAACTGCAGGCTAATGGATAACTAATAGATAACTATACAGTGGTGTCCAAAAATATGGAGAAAAAATCGAAAATGAGAAATGACATTCAGATTTTTTTTTAATAATGGCAGTAATAGGACAAGATAATACGGATACTTTATTATTTTATGCAATGAAATTGCTGTACAGCAATAAATATTTAGTATGTACAGTATTTTAGTAGGTATTCTTTAAAAACCTGCTGGATCCGGCAGAGTCAAAAAGACATCTTCAGTACTTTGGTGTCACTCCCTCAACCCCTGTCTGCTTGATTACTTCCTGAAGATCATGTACTGAAAATTGCCACAGAAATTCGCAAATCACTAGAGAATTCCCTAGTTTTAGCCATTTTTGACCAGGCGTGGACACCCTGGCTCTAGAAAGTAAAGGTTCTGTGACATATTTGTTACATCCATTAACTAAATCAGCTGTTTCTCAAGAGCACTTTTCAACTTTTCAACCAGATAGGCTTGAACTAATTAGTGACATCACTTGTTTTGTACACAGTGGAAATGATAATGCACAGCATATGTTGTCTTAATACTTTGGTCACCACTGGCCAACGTACTACAAAGTAACTACTGCTGAGAGTAAATAAATACAGTGTAGAGTAAAAGTGCATTGCCAAAATTATACGCATATACAGTTGCTTCCAACATATTCAAACAGCAAGGCCAGTTTGCTTCACTCTGAAGACAGTTGGGCTTGAGATCAAAAAATGAATATGAGATGACATCTGAATTTCCGCTTCTGATGTCAGGTTTAATTATGTTTAAAATAAACTGTTATTCATAGTGGGGCGGCACTGTGGCTAGCGGTTAGCATTGCACCTCACCTTGCACATCCAGGGTCCGGGTTCGAGTTTGCATGTACTGCCCATGCATGGTGGGTTTCCTCCGGGTACTCTGGTTTCCTCCCACATTCCAAAGACATGCAGGTTACTTTGCGGGCAATTTGGGGAACGCCAATGTGTGAATGAGTGTGTGTATGTGTGTGTGCCCTGCGATGGATTGGCACCCTGTCCAGGGTGTACCCCGCCTCTCCTGGGATAGCCTTCAGAACACTCGTGACCCTGCATACAAGATAAAGCGATACAGTGAGTGATTATTACATAGTTCTTTCGAAAGACTACTAGCTTACTTAAATGATACTTTTATAAATGAATTCATTAATGAACTAACTAACTATATTGGCTAACATCTATTCTGGCACTTCACATGATCAACTTACCCAGTGTGGTAAGAATAAAAATGATTGGTTGATATTTGGTTAAAAAGTTTGGCTTTTATTTCTGGAAAAAGTTCCAGCAGTTCCAGAGTGAGTGTGCTGATCTTTAGCCTCCGTGACGAAAAGCCATCTACGATCGGTGGTTTGTTTTCCAGCGTGGCGGTTCAGCAGGGAAATCCGATCCTCGATCTGCCGTACTGAGCCTGCGGAGTAATGCACAGCGATCCTCTTCTGACCTCTATGATGTATTCAGCTAATGGAGCTAATTTAGCAGAGCTGAGGGCTTTAGACAAATCCATCAGATAAAACTCTGGTGGTTCATCTGATAACACTGAACTCACGCCGATCAGGGAGGTTCCTTTCACGTGCATTAGGCTCATAATCTTATTAGCGAGAGTAAGAAGTTTGTCAAGATGAAATCTGACATTATGCTGTTTAAAAGATTTATTTATTTTTTTTCAAACTGATTGGTTGCAGGAGCAGAGAGGTTATTTTTATGGATTAAACAGCGTTGTTCTCAGCCAGCCTTCTGAGAGTTGTCAGTAATTAAATAATACCTGCCGGGCTACTAACGAGATGAAGAAGGGTCTGTTTATTTAAGCTCTGCTTTAGTTTAGAGTGAGTGAATGCTATAACAGTAAATTTGAGTACACAGCAGTAATGGTTGCAGTGCACTTCTGTCTGAATTACTACTTCTGAGAGTAAATAAATATAGTGTAGCGAAAAAAGTGCAATGTCGAAATGATACGCATATACAGTCTCCTTCCAGTATTCAAACAGCAAGGCCAGTTCCTTTCTGTTTTGCTGAAGACATTTGGGCATGAGATCAAAATCTGAATATGAGACGACAACTGAATTTCAGTTTCCACTGAACCTATGCAAAAGTATAGGAACAGACACAATAGTTGGTTGTATCCCTCTTTGTTGTTGTTGCAATATCTGCAAAGTACCATGTTCTTCTTCTGTAATCCTTTTCCAGACTTTTGTTTGTTTTAGGTGGTTTCTCCTATCAGTCTTCTCTTCAGGAGGGGAAATGCATGCTCCATTGAGTTACGGTCTGGTGATTGACTTAGCCGGTCTAAAACCTTCCACTTTTTCACAAGTCCTTTATTGTATTAAGGCAGTGTGTTAAGGGCCATCGTCTTGTTGCGTGATGAAGTTCCACCCAATTATACTGGACGCATTTCTCAGTAAGTTGACAGACCGAATATTTATTCTGAATTCATTCTGCTGCTACCATTGAGTTACATCATGAATAAAGATTAGTGAAACTGTTCCAGAAGCAGCCATGCAAAGCCAAGTCGTGACACTACCTCCACCATGCTTAACTGATGAACTCTTATTTTATAACAGATATTGTCTATCTCCACATTTTGACCCTTCCAGCCTGGTTCCAGAACTTTTGCGGTTCTCATCTTTGTCTTTCTTTGCAGATTCCAATTTGGCTTTGCAATTGTTTCTGCTCAGTGGTTTGTAATTCATGGTATGGCTGTAATATTTCTACTGGCAAAGTTTCTTCAAACTAAGGATTATTAATACCTTCACTCCTGCCCTGTCAGGATTGTTGTCGATGTTACTGACTGTTCCTTTTGCTTTTTCTTCTTCACAGCTCTCAGAGGGTTTGTCATCACCTGCTGTTGTTTTCCTCAGCTGAACAGTTTAATGTCTCGTTGTTAGAACACCGGTGGTGGGACATTTAAAACTATACTAATGGTTGTGCACACTGCTTGTACAATTGCAGCTTTAAAACTTGCTTTTCTCCTATAGACAGTGCTATATCTTCATGTTGGTTTATCTTTTTTAATAACACAGGTATAACAGGGCTTAAAAAAAGAGTAGACATTTATAGCTCTTTCCTTCATCTTCTATACCGCTTTATCCTGTGTTTAGGGTCGCGGCAGGCCTGGAGCCTATCCCAGGAGACTTGGGGCATGAGGCGGGGTTCACCCTGGACTGGGTGCCAATCCATCGCAGGGTATGCACACATACACTCACACACTATGGGCAATTTGAGAAGTACAGTTAGCCTAATCTGCATGTCTTTGGACCGTGGGAGGAACCAATCACGTGGAGAAGATCCATGCACACTGAGATGGAAATCGAGCCTGGCCGGGAATCAAACCCGGACCCTCGAGGTGCAAGGCGACAGTGCTAACCACTACACCACCATGCCACCACATATAGAGCTATTGATTAATTAAAATAATACATTTACCAGGGCCAACTGGGCAACAAGAGAACTCGTCAGGAACATATTCCAATATTTATGAAGACTTAACAAAAGGGTGGGATTAACCATATAGTGCTTAACATATTTGATATAACTGCCAAGAAATGAAAGCTGAAGTTCTGATCTGGTGTCTCAAAATGTCAAGTGTAGTGGTGGCTCAGTTGGTTAAGGCTGGGTTACTGATCGGAAGGTCGGGGGATTAAGCCCCAGCACCAGCAAGATGCCACTGTTGAGGCCTTTAGTAAGACCCTTAACCCTGTCTGCTGCAGGGGTGCTGTATCCTGACCGACCCTGCGCTCTGACCCCAGCTTCCTAACTGGGATATGCAAAAAAAATAATTTCACTGTGCTGTAAAGCACATGTGACAAATAATTATTAATTATTATTAAAATGTAGTATCGCAAAATTAAATAAATAAAATAAAAATTAAGAAACTGCTCTTCCAGTATTTTCTGAGAATATAATATATACAGAGTCAGAATGTCACACCAGAAAAGTGTTTGCCCCATTAAAAGGAAATGTTAGTGATGCATGTATTCAAAGTAAGACCTTGCTAACCCTTAAAAGGTTAAAAAAATGTCAATATCGTTGTGTTTCCACAAGTAGATTTGATTATAAATAGAGATAGACAGGACACGCTTCATTTGCATCAGAATGCAGTCTAAATAAGAAATGAATATAAGTGATAACCAAATTTTAAAATGCTAGAGCCGTTCTTGTGGAAGGGCTGCGAAAGAGTAACATATTTCTGTTCTTTTCATAAGCATATACAGTACGAAAGGTAAAACATTTGACTATGCAAAAGATTTTAGTTGCACCATCACATGTCTTTACGCGTGTGTCCTTATTAAGCATGTTCTGGTAATCAGTTATAATATATACCCCAAAGTACAATAACGTTATTGTTCACACAGAGGCAACTGGAGAAATCCAAGGTCTCCTGAGAGAAGCTCACTTTTCCCCTGTGTGCAGAATAATGTCACCCCACTTAACTCTCTGGATGGAAATGCAAACCAGGAACTCGTTCATGATCTGTGTAGTTCTCATGAGGCACACTGCCTGAACAACATAGGTCATTATTATTATTATTATTATTCAAACACAATTTTTTTATTGATTCTAGTGCAAAAATTTACCCAAAAAAAGGTAACGAAATGTCTTGATGTAATATACGGTATTCACCTGTGCAGTGCTAGGTGAATCAGGGTCAGTACTGATCATGCAGCTCCAAGATTGCAAGAGAAAAGGCACTCCCTACACAGATCTCTATCGGCTCTTACACAAAGGGAGCAAGCAATAAGACAGCAATTCAGTGAGCTGAGGGGAGAGGACGAAGAGGAGGAGGAGGAGGAGGAGGAGGGGAAGGCCTTCTTGCACACTTAGTCATTGTGTGTAATTTGATGAGCTAGCACAAAGGACGCTAAGCCCATTAGCTAAAAGGGAGGGGGGGGGGGGGTGGGTGCTGATTGATAACGCACCATTATTAGGATCGATGGGGGACCAGGTGGACACCAGAAGGACAGAGGAACTCGAGCTGCACAAAAGGTCTAATGAGGCCGGTGCAGTTCAAGTTTACTCATGGCTAAAACGCCTAGTTCATCACCACAATTATCAGCTCAGCCTGCCTTCTGCTCACATAATAAGAGCCACATGGAGCTTGAACACCTGAAATGCTGACAGTACAAGAATGGTAAAAGCAGCACTCCATTTACCAGTACTCATCTGCTACCACTAGTTATATTAGTATTTAGAATGCCACTTATTGTGTAAATACATAACTAAGCATGTGTGTGATTACTTAAGTGCAATGTACAGTATATAAATGAAAAGAAGTAAGTCTAAATTTGCATTTGCTTTAAATATGGTTGGAAAGAGATCAGATGGGTAATAACTGCTTCCGAATGTTTAAAATGTCAAAGTAATCAAATCAGTAAAAAATATCATCTGCACACACATAAACGTGTATACAGTATCCTCAATTCCCCTGATACATACAGTGTTTCGTCATTCTCTATCCTGTAAGCCATGGCAGCAAGAAACAGCACCTTTTT
>JAQMYG010000007.1:17340327-17371479 GCA_030014215.1 Clariallabes teugelsi
TATAATAATAATGCTCTGGGAGATCCATGATCTTTTGTGCACTCCGCTGCATCAGGCAATCCACATATACACACATACTTCGTGCTTCGCCTCACCATGAGGTCATCTCCATCCACTGTTACAGTAAAACCGAACAAGACTAATGCTAACAGCTACTGTGTGTTTGATTCCAAAGAGAGAAAGAATGTTAGGGGCCATGCCATTGCAACAGAGAGAGAGAGAGAGAGAGATAAGAGTAAGAAAGAAGGAGAAGCTGAAAGAAAGCCAGGTTAAAAAAAATGTGAGCAAGAGAACGAGAGAAAGGGGGTAGAGAAGACGATGGAGAGAAAGATAAAAACAGATGCGTAACAGAGAGACAGAGTGAGAAGAAAGGAAGTGAGAACCTGAGTGATAAAGGAAGAAAGGGGATAGAGATAGAGGGGAAAGATAAATGAGGGGACAAAGGAAAGGTGGGGAGGGAGGAGAACAGCAGAAGGGAAAGAAGTGTGAAAAAGAAGACATAAAGGTAGAGAGGGGGACAAGAAGGTTGAAAGAACTGAAAGGGAGACGAGCAGGGAGAAAGCTGTAAAGAAACTTGAAAGGAGAAAATATAATCAGATGGAGGAGGAAAAAGGAAAGCTAGAAATGAAAGACAACACAAATGGAGGAATGGAGTAAAAAAAAAACATGAAGGAGACATAGTGAGGTGTGTGTGTGCGTGAGAGAGTGTGAGAGACTGTAAATTCTAAGCTCTTCCAGACATAGTTTCCTGATAAGTGATGAACACACACACACACTTCTTTGTGTTTCTATAATTGTCAGGATGGGGAATTAATCCCCATCATCAAATAAAAAATATGACACACTCACACACACACACCAGGAACACAAAGCCTCTGCTGTGTGTGTCTCTGTGCTTCATCAGCACATCCGCAGTTAAAAGAATCTGAGAGAGCTCATTAATTGAACTGATCATAAACACAAAGTGGATTAAACTCAGCGTTGCTTTTTGTGCTCACTCTGATTAAACCTGCCGTGACACGGTGAAGAGTTTCTTCACACATTTCCGACTTTACCTGGCTTTAATAATTTCGATAATGCATATGATCTGGAGGTAAGGCAGCAACTCTGATAGCAGGAATAGTGAAAAGACAGATGATGAGAGACAATGAGAACTCGTTCTCGTCTGGCAGGAGGGAAGCGTCTTCTCCACTTCCTTTGATCAAGCTCTCAGGACTGCCGATGATTCACACACCTCATTAGCGTCCCCCGCTTCTTTCTCTAACACACCACATTCACGTTTCTCTGAGTGGAAAAATGTGCAGCAGCAGTCTGGCACTTCAGCCTGTGTGTCCTTTTCAGGGACCTCCAACCAACTGGATATATGTAATGGTTGATTCACATGTACAGAATTACTGCCAAAAATAAAATAAATAAAACACTGAAGCAATCATTTATGTGCAGAATTCTTTCAACATTGTCTATTGTCAGCAGCTAACAGAAAATCAATGCAGATTTAAATTTCTGTTTTGTCATAACTTTACATGCCTGTATTAGCACCATGAAGCTCCATATGGTGAACACAGTTTGAAGCAAATCCCCCATCTGGTCGGTCATTGGGTCATCTTCTGGATGACTGAAATTCAACATGAGGATATGTTTTGTGATTTTTGCCTTTTATAAAATTACTTTAATATTTTAATATATAGTTGTTTCTGTAAGTGGTGTTCAAGTCTAATTGGGACTTGTGATGAAATTCCTTGTGACTTCAGGAACTCTTAGCTGGAGTAAAACATTTGATTGGTGCAAACATTTTAAAGAAGACGATGTGTCCGTGAATGACGATCCTGGCTGAGATGGCTTGGAGCCCACTGCGGGGCCCTCATTATGCAAGTGGAAATCAATGATCCTGTATAATTTGTTGCCAACTTGTGGAAGAGACACAACTGTCTGCGGGAACTGTACACACAATCATTCAATGATGCTTCACATTACAGGAACTCGACTGGGAGTTATTGCCACATTGCCGTATAGTCCTGACCTTGCTCAAAGCCATTTCCATATGGTTGGACCGTTAAAGTTCCTAGAAGGCCAGCATTTCAGATCTGAAGCAGGCAGTCCAATCATGGCTCTGGCATACTGAGAAGACTTTCTACCTTGATGGTATCCAAGCCCTAGTGAAACTCTGGAATAAGTGCATTAGTGTAGCAGGGATTATATAGAGAAATAAAGGTAATTTTTACTCTGATAAGTGTTCTGTTCTTCTGCACAATCAAACGTTTCAGTTGAACAGGCCATGTATAGTAATATACAAACTACATTCTCTAAGCATAATAATAATAAAATAATTTTAATAATATGTTGACTGAAGAAAATATGATGGTTTCTCATGTTTATTTAAAATTTATCATAGTCTTGGGTGGCAACGTGTGTGGTTTAGCATATAAATTGTAATATGGTGCATTGTAATATAATGTGTAATGGTTCAATTATTCAAAAAAGTATTCTATTTGCCATTATTTTATAGTGTGTATGCTTCAGCGTCAGCAGTGATTAGAATCGATGGGTTTGTATTGTGGCTGGATTCCCTTTGCATCAAGGTTCTGTCAGGACAAACGTGTCCATGGGTCTTAAAAATCTCCATGTGACCGAGTTTACAAATATTAAAAATGTTAACGTATGCAATTTGATTTATTGAACTGTATTTGTCTTGATTTCGTTGTGGTTGTAAGGGCTTAATATTTTACAACAATCAAATCCAACAAACACAGTATGTTCACTTGCATTGCAGAAGTGTGTTAAAGGCTATTAGCGACCTGGTAGAAAGAGCTAGCACTCACTGACATATTGATTTAGGAGATATAAATTCAAGCCAAAGTGGTTAGAACTCAAAAAAAAAAAAAAAAAAAAAAATTCTTACTGGATATAATCTGTGACTGAGTATAATAGATAATTCTATTTAACTTGTAAGACACTGTGTTTAAAGTGTTACACAAGTACATCACATGGTTACTTCCTTCAGTATTAGCTAGGTGACTAGCAGAAAATCCATAAACAGATAACTCACTTTAGCGCTTATAAAGATGGTAACAAGCACCTAAATACATCAGATGAATATCAATGGCTAAAGTTAATTGTAATATCCCATTGAGTTTGTTAAGAGTCAGCATAAAGTTCTCTTTAATAGGTTAATGGTTGACAGTATTTTTATTGATGTAGCTAGCATGGCCAACTCCAGCTGGTAATTATAATGTTGGTCACATTACAACACACATTAAACATACTTTGGTCACATACAGTATGCTACACAACAGCATGCATGTTTGGCTAGCCAACTACTAGAAACTCAAGCATCAGTTTAAGAAATGACAACAAAAAAAGGTCATGTTGTCCTCTCCATTTGATGCAATATGAGATTACTAAGATTTTATTTTTAATTCATTTTAGTAATCTTTAAAAAAGGAGCAGGATCTGTTTACTTACTTAGATTTTCATGTTTGTATTTACCTAGCCAACTAGCTCGCTTTAGCTAGCTTGTTCCCCCTCATAGCTACATGTTCTATGCCTGGCAGGATAAGCCCATTTTTAACAGTGAACTATAGAAAAAATATTTAGTCAAACTATTCAAAATGTATTCATCCATTTTTGGCAATATTTAATATTGCAGCATTTCCTAAAAAAAAAAAAACATTGATTGTGGTTTGCTTTTGAAAAAAATAACAGGCTTGAAAGAAAGACAGTTGGTGGTTTATTTATTTATTTATTTATTTTTCACATAGAATTAGCAAATTACTTAACTAACACAAATACACAAATGGCATGAGGACATGAATTCTAAGGAAATGATTTAATACTTTTCAGTCTATAGTATCATATTACTGTCATCTTCTGGAAATATCAATTATCCATCGTCCTGTTGGACATGTGACTCTAAATATTTCCCAGAATGCCTGGTAACATGGTTCAGTGAATGTGAAGTGAAATATGTACTTCTTTCATTACAGATGACTTGTGTGAACAGTTTTGAGTATTTTGATTATACAGGTTTTCTGAGGTAGAAAGTATAGCTATAGCGAGCTGGGAGAGGCAAAATGCTAATAAATAATTCATTTTTAATAATGCTTAAAGTTGTTTATCTGAAACATGCAAATAGGTTGATGTCAAAAACACTTCACAAATGTTTAAATGTATTTCATCTTTATACACATACTGTATGTGTGCATCTAATATTAGCGGGACGCAAATGAAATCCCAATTAATCAATTTTAGCGTTCCTTTTTGTAGTGAAATAGGGTTTTAGGGCATTTGTAGAAAATCTATCTACCTAAAATAATAGCCTGGTTTTTTTATGAGCAAATAAATTAATTAAGTATTTAAATATAGGCATACCCAAAACGCCCTGTTGCATGAACTTACCTTCCCGCTGAATATTTTTCACAGTTCCGCTACTGTAGCAAAGGTTCATCTGCATAATGCTAGCCGGTAATCACTTTTCGTTCATTATTAAAGGGATGCTTTGTTAGTGCTTTTGTTGCACGATTCAGTCATATACTCCTCCAGACACACACAGACAAGACCAAAGGCCAAGGCCACAGGAGTGTGTAACTCCAGCTGGCCTGTTAACGTCTACTGTAGTCCAGCTGCTTTCTCTTTCACAGTGTAAGCTCCACTCCACTCACCCAGTGGGCCCTGAAAGGAAAAAAAAAAAAAAAAACAAGGGTGAGAGATCTGGGGTGGGGGAAAAAAAGAAGGGGAGAAAAGATGGAGGGGGTGTAGCGGTAGGCGTCTGTGAAAGGCATTAGGCAGCGATTGCCTCAGCACGCTCCTGGCTGTGTTTAATGAATCACTGAAGGAGAGAGAGAAAGAGAGAGGGAATAATCCATATAGAGAGCTAAAGGCGGTATGGGCCGTGCTGATAGGAGGTGGGGGTCACGGCTGTGTGCTCTCAGCGCCCAAAAGAAAGGATTCATGCTAAAAAAGAAAAAAAAGATGAAGCAAAGGCAAGGGATTTTTTAAAGGACGCTTTTGTGGCATGGAGAAAAGCAGCATCTGCTGTAACGGTGATCAGACTGCCAAGTCAGCGTGACCGCACTGTTTCATGAAGCCTGAGGCTCCATCACTCCCTGCCTTCACCCACACGCTCCCCCCCTCCACTCATCCGTTGATCAGGAGGCGAGATCAATGAGGTAATGCCAGAGACGGCTCAGCTTTCAGCAGCCGCCCAAACGGCCACTTCGATTCAGCCGTATCTCTTCAGCTCAGAACAATAGAAGCCGAAGCAAAGCACTGAGTCGCTTCTACAATTTACCCATCTGTTTCTCACTACAGAGAGCCGAGAAAAGAAAAGCGAATAGTAGCCACAACGGCCTGCTTTATTGTTCTCCTGGAAGTGCTGACTAAGCAAGGACGAGACCACTCCACATGTCAACTTTTTGAAATTATGCTCCAAAGGCAGGACATGCAGCGAAATGAGGCAGTCAGGAAATGATGATTAGCGTTCCCCGCTGAGCCAAATCAAGGCCAGAGCTGATAAACAGCACGCAGGCCGCAGCACAGCACGCGGGATCTTCAGTTAAGGTGTTTTGGGGGTATGCATCAATACATCTTCCTCTGTCACACACATGCACACACACATCAAAGACCAAAGACAAGTGGTGATCTTTTTTTTAATTTTTTAATTACATTAACATTTTGGTGATAATTTATAAGATTTCAGATTGGTGTATGCGTCTGGTCCTAATTGTCTGTTTTAATAGTAGCTTGTATCTATGTGTAAATCATATGTATATATGATCATATGTATAAATGATTTGTGATGTCAAATCAATGTGTTACCCATAGTGCATTGCAAGGATAAGCCAGGTTTAACACAAACTGCAGTAAGCGCTTTTTATCATTTATAACATTCAAATTATTGTATAATGAAATGAAGACGATTATGTAGGTGTGGTATTTTAAATCAGACTGAAAAATGATTCTTAACATTTTACTGCTCATGGCTATGACTAAATACGATACACCACAACCTGCAGACAACCTCACCTTCATGCTTAGCCCAAAGAGGGACCAGAATGGATGCAGTTATGTGACATGGAGATGGATAGCTGTATTTAGAAAGCATACCACACCACACCATCAAAAAATAATAAATAAATAAATAAAATAAGTATTTAGGCTTGTTAGAATACAGTATGTCAATGGGCCGAATGTAGCCAGCTACTGACTAAATAAAGCCAATGTAATATAAATACTGAGAATCAATGTTGTGGAAGACATTAATGTATGTTTTTAGCCATTTACATTTTTTATATATGTGTATAGTTCTTTTTTAATTTAAGAATGATATATATATGACCATATATGACGTTCATGATATGTTATGTCCAGTGACAATTATGCTTTTGTTTTGTTGAACTGATCCAAGAACAACAAAAACAAAATTTATAAATCTGTTTCTAGATATTTTTAATATTATTTCAAGCTTTACTTGTTCTTTTTCTACTGGCAGATCATTTTGGTTCTTTCTTCAAAATCCTTAAAAATATCTAAATTGTCCACTATTAACTGTAATCTAATGTTAGCAGATTCTAGACGCATTCGGCGTTTTTCAATATCTTAGCTACGTCACAATTTGGGGCTCGGGGAAGAGGTCTACTCAGTCTTTGTAAAGCTTGTGGCCCTCGCTGACTGCATAGGAATGAGATGATCTGGTCTAGAGTGAAGACTGAGATTTTTTTGTATGAGGTGTTTGCCATTTTTTTGATTTCCCAAAATAAGCGCAGTGTTCCATTTTGCTGGCAAATACACCAAAAATGTCCTTTCATGTTCATGTATTCTGCTCCTTAGAACAAAATTTAATAACATGTTTTGCTTCAGATTACCTATATAAGGAAATTAGGGTTTGGTTAATTGGGTCATCAATCCTGACATTTGTATTTTGAAAGTAAAAAACCTGTTTGGAAACCAGGCAGGGTTCACTACCTGTCTGAAATTGGTCCATTTCTGTAGGTAATATAAATTATATGCAATATAACATAAAATACTGTAGAACAGAAGTAGAAATTATCTATAAAAATTAGGGTTGTGTAACAACACCTGTCTCTCATGTAAGCCCCCTTGATTTGTAAGTTCCCTTGTATTGTAAGCCGTTAAGTTGACGTAAAACCCTGTCCTTAAATGTAAAGGTTCTCGCAAAGAATCTTGGAATAGATTGGGCCACAAAGGATCAATCTGTTTGATCCTTCGTCTTCAGGGGAAAAGAAGGCCACATGCATTTAATGGAGCCTTCGAAATGAAATGTAATCTTCAAAGGCAGCCTTCGAAGGATTTGGAACCAAATTTGAGACACAGCTACTGCAACTTGTTAAGAACCCACCCCCCTCCCCTTTCCTTCATTTTGGCAAATGAGGGCAAAGGCAGGAATACACCCTGGGTCAGACACCAGTCCTAGCAGATACCTTTAAATGCACCATTTAATGCTTCTGAGTTGGACCTTAAGAAGTTACAAAAAGTTATTATTGTTTAAACCAGTATTATTGTAGAAAAATATACAATAATATACATTTAAAATATTACATTTATAATTTTTTTTTGATGCTCAGCAAAACAGAGTGTTATCTCTAATACCCAATCAGTGGGACTTAAATGCATGCATTTTACAAACAAACAAACAAATAATGTTTAAATTATTACAAAGTATACATGACATAATGAGTTCATTATTGGCAGACACAATGCAGTTGCTGACCTTCATATGAAGGCTGAGGACATTTCAGGACACTCCAACTCTGTTTCTTGTTATCCGACTGTAAATGGGTTTATGTCCCAGTTTTTTACTTATAAAAATACCTTCATATTTTACTGCTTTCAATAATAAAGGGACAAGGACATTGCAACTGACATTTTGCTTGTTTGCAAATACCACATAAATGATACACAGCTTTATTCTCTGTGTCTTGTCCAAGCTTTTAAAGCTCTGTGCTATAAATTAGACAGCATGTCTGAATTAGTCGCACAGATATAATCCAGTTCAAGCATGCAGGGATGGTCAGTATATCTTACAGTCACATTGAGCTGATTTTCATTTTTTTTGGTTTCTCCTCATATACCCTGAATGTTTCTGCTTCTGACTTAAGTGCATCCTGTGTCATTGTTTGCTTTTGTCTTGTTGGAATAAGTCATGGAGGGTCAGCTTGAAGTTTAGGATGTTTGTTTTCTGTGGTATTAGTGATGAATTACCTGTTTGGGTTTCCTCATGACCCCACAGATCCAGGCATTTGTAAACTCCCAGATCGAGGTCACGGAGAAGGAGGATGGAGGTCCCGAGGAGTCCCCGGCCTCGTCTCATCTTAATGACATCATCCACTTTGCACGTCATAAATCAGCGCAGTTGTCAGAGATAAAGCCGTAGAGAAGCTGTCTTACCCCATGCAATCCGCACAACCACCACACACACACACTCCTTCACAAGCCGGAATGTGTGATGGTGTGACCTTGCCCTTTTTCAGCCAGGAGATGTTATGAGTTGCAGGTTTGGAATTCTGCATTAAATATCCAGTAAATAAACTGTAAATCTTAACAGTGGAGCAGACCCCCGATGACCAGCTTCTAACATGATGTTGTGGAATTTTAAACATTAACACAGATTAACCTGAATGACCTCATTATTAGCAGTCTAGGACTGAAAATATAGCTGATCATTTGACAGATTAATGGCAGTTTTTACTCTTTTTAATGATTTTCCTTAGGCAGAATTTAATGTGATTGAGTCTAGCTGGTGAGCTGTGTTATGAAGCGGTACAGGTTTCATTTCAAATAGCCAGGGGCTCACTTTTCCACACACTTAACTGACACAACATCTGAACAAACAGGTTCACTGAGTCATTTTTACGTGTTTTAAATGCTTTTGCATCATTTCTGCTTCCAGGTTAAGTTACACTAGGTAGCTTTACAAACTTGATTAGACAAAGGAGATCTATTATTTAGGTTATAAAAGCTATTATAGTTAATTCACAAAATGTGATCTATAGATCCCATTGCATTTAATGATGACAGTAGCAAACACTCACCAACTGCTTTATTAGGAATTCCATATTAAGACCAGACTGCTGCATCCACATCAGAATTTGGCCAGATGTGCATTTTGAGAGGCGTTTCTGCAGATGTAAATAGTGTTGGCTCAAACCAGTCAACTCCTCTGACCTCCATCCACAAGATGTTTCTGCTCATAAAATGTGTGCTTTTATTTAGTTATTTTTTTATTTTTTTATTTATTACTCCATTCTGTATAAACTGAATAGTTTATAAAATATTTCCAAATGTAGTCAATTAACTAGATACTTTTGTTGTTGGTCTTTCGGCTGCTCCCGGCAAGGGGTCGCCACAGTGGACACTTGGTCCGCACAACAACTTGGCACAGGTTTTACGCCGGATGCCCTTCCTGACACAACCCTCCCATTTTATCCGGGCTTGGGACCGGCACTGCATCCAGTGGCTGGGGGATTTGGGCACTGGCTGGGAATCGAACCCGTGCCTTCTGCATTGCAGGCGAAACACCTACCACTGAGCCACCAGTGCCCCAATTAACTAGACACTTTTATGTATTTTATTTTTCTTTTGTCCTGGAGATATGATGATAATACTAACTGGGTGTCTATGATACCCCAATTCTTTCTCTTTCTTTTCTATGTGCACTATATGACCAAACATCACCTGGTTGGTCATACCCTTGGTCCATGGTTGGGGTTTTAAATCTCACATCTACAGAGTTTGCATGTTCTCCTTGTGTTTGGTGAGTTTCCTCCAGATACTCCAGTTTCCTCCTTAAGTTGAAAGACGTGTGTTCTAGATTGATTGCCTGTACTGTGTATTTGGGTTTGTAAATCTTCATATGCTTTTGCCCTGCGAGGGCACCCCATCCAGGCTGTATCTCACCTTATGCCCCATGCAACCCTCCACAATATAAGCCATATGGATAAGGGCTGGATGGACTAAAAGTTTGTTGAACATCCTAGTTCAGATTTAGTTCACCTTTGCTGTTATAATAACCTCCGTGCTTCCGAGAAGGCTTTCCATTAGATCTTGAAGCATGGCTGTAGTTATGAATTGATATATGGTGCAGAAGTCTGGGTTGCAGGCAGCATTCCAGTTCATTTCAAAGACACTTGAATTCTTTCACCCTTCATTACTCATAGCAAATACTACACACTCACTCACTCACTCATAGTCTATACCGCTTTATCCTGTATTCACGGTCACGGGGGGCCTGGAGCCTATCCCAGGAGACTTGGGGCACGAGGCCGGGTACAACCTGGACAGAGTGTCAATCCATCGCAGGGCACACACACATACACACATACACTCACTCACATACTCATTCACACACTACGGGCAATTTGGGAACGCCAATTAGCCTAATCTGCAGGTGGCCAGCCTGGCTGGGAATTGAACCCAGACCCTGGAGGTGCAAGGCGACACTGCTACAATTGCACACATGCTTTGAAATTTAAGATAAATTTTTTTTTAATTTTAGAAGTTTAACATTATAGTTTCTTATTTTGTCAGCTCATAGTGTGTTAGCGTACACTGTGTCTATATTGAACATCCAAGCACACATGCCTCTTACTGACTTCTGTGAAATTGTTCCATAATGGCAAAGCATTCAGCTACATTGTTAGGTATGGTCTGTTTTGTACAGCTTAAATTAGGTCTCCTAAACCACACCGGTGACTCTGCACAACATCAGTGAAGACCTGGATGAGGTTTGGGTGAGACAGATTCCATTGCTTGTTGGCTAACATAGTCTCATAGCTCTAGTACAAAGCTATTCTTCCAGACACTTAACATCCTTTCGCCAAGCAGCCTGGTTGGGAATGAGATAAAAATTTCTTAACATGGATTTTTTTTTTTCCTTTCTTTAAATACTCTCAAATCTATATGGCGTTCAAAAACCACAGCAGTTCCTGATGGACTCCACACCCTAAAGTTTCACTAATGTTACTGCTGTGCTGAGTAGAAAGCATGACCCAAAATAGTACTTGCTCAGCATTGGAGACTTTCCACTAATGGGGGTTGACAAATTATGCAGAGCAACAGATAGGATGTAATTAGGAATTAGAGATCTACAAAGTGACATTGTATATATATGGTAGCTGTAGCTATTGCCGCACTTTGTTTTAAATGAAGGTCAGCAACTTTCAATCACTGTTTTAGTGAATGTCCAAAACGAATGTAGTATTTAGAACCCTGTCTTTAACACCTATGTAAATATATTTCAGTAGATCTGCATACTTCTTTTGCTCCTCCTTTTAAATTCAATCTATGTTCCATTGGCTTTGATTCATTTTGAAACAGAAAGAAAGTTGCATGCATTTTGTCTGCTTCTGTTTAGGCCTTTAGAGATTTCTCTAAGTGTATAGTCAGCTTGTTTTTGGTAAAATCTCTGAGCGACGATCAATAATTCATCAACGTCTTTATATTAGAGATAAAGAAACATAACCTGCAGGGCCAGTTCTGGCTCTGCAGGGCCATATTTTCCACCTGAATCATCAAGCATTTCACCATCCACTTCCTCATCATCTTTCTTTTTTTTTTAAAAAAAAAGCCTTTTGTCTCAGAATCAGGCCTTTCTATATTTTCTTTTTCCGTTTCTTTCATTGCTGAGTGCCGTGTGTGTCCTCCCACGCGGTTGCTCTCCCGCCGGAGAGAAGAGAACGTGTTACTGACAGGGACGTTTGCATTAATGCCCATTTTCTTCTCACTAAGTGGGAGCTGTCTGCATGTTTTAAAGTGAGCTGTGACTCGCAGAGTGCCACCAGACGCTCTTTTGTTCTGAAACATCACTTGAAATTTATACATGTTGCAGATTTCCCAAATGATGATGATGGCTAGGAAGCTTTACTAACAGTTGCCAAGGAAGCTTATATATGTGAGATACATGCATTAAAGTGTCCTGAAATAAAATATAAGTTAAACTCGTTATATACTGTATATATTGACATGTTAAATAGAACATTATTATTGTGTATTTTTAATAATAATGATACATTTCTAACATGTTGTAAAAAAGAAAGGCAAGATGTTGGGAGAAAATCAGGAATAGAAAGTACAGTGACAAAGGTCCTAGGAATGGCATTCTCGACTTCGTGAACAATAGCGCTAAAGGATCTGATGATTGGAGACCAGATTTGGTGGACCCAAGAGTATGAGCAGAGCTTTGAAAATAGAGACTGTACATACTCATATATTTTCTTCAACATGGAGTACAGGGTGCATTTCTTACACTCTTCTTCTTACACTTTGTTCTGTGATTCATTGATTACCGATCTTGTTGACGTCCCTCGTCACTCAGCTATAGTTTCAGTTAAACAAGTCTGTAAATAAGTGGATTTTTATCTTCATGTAATTTCCTTCAAACCTTGAGTCCTATTCCAGCAGGAACCCTAACATTACAGATTACAGATGATCACTGTAATATAATCTTTCACAGTCGGGAAAACGCTGTTATTAAAAGTTAGAATGACATTGATAAAATGACGATGAATGAAGGACCCAGATACAACGTTGCGAATACAGCCTCAAAAGTTTAACCTTAATTTGTGCCGATTAACATCCATTCACACAATGTCCGACCACATCCATGGCCCTTTAAATTTCTAACAGTGTTTAGAATTCTGAACGGTGACTGGGACAGACGCAACAGCTTACAATAGACAGCATGTCATGTCATGCAGAAAGGTAGCATTACCTCTTTGATATATTTTCAAAAGAAAATTCAACAGAGAGATAGCATTACAGACCACCTACTGTTTATTTTACCCTTTTGGTTGCTCTCTCTCTCTCACTCACGCACTCACTCATTGTCTATACCACTTTATCCTGTATACAGGGTCATGGGGGCCTGGAGCCTATCCTAGGAGACTGGGGTACACCCTGGATGGGGTGCCAATCCATCGCAGGGTACACACACTCACATACTACAGGCCTAATCTGCATGTCTTTGGACTGTGGGAGGAAACCAGAATACTTGAAAGAAACCCACTAAGCAGGGAGCATGGAAACCCTGTCAACTCCATGCATGCTTACCCCAAAGTGGGAATCGAAGCCTCAACCCTGGAGGTGCAAGGCGATAGTGCTCACCATTACGCCACCATGATGCCCCTCTTGGTTGCTTTTTGATTGGATATTTTGGTAAATTGCTCATGTCCATTATTTATCCTGGTATTTGATGTTATGTGTGCGAATTTACTAGCAGCAACAGCATTCAATGCAGTGATCAGAATTTGTGTCCCACTCAGACCATCAGTTTGGTATTAATATTGTTTTGCAGCATTTTGTGCATCATTATCCCATCGTCATGCAGTCAACGTTGTTCCGACATTATTTCATCAACGTAATACAAACAAGCTAATACCAAAGTTGTCCCAACACCTGTAAGGTTGCTAAATTAACATCACAACAATGTTTTAACAAGCAAAAGTTCCTGCTTAGATACTGTTTTGCTAAGTATACCCTATTCCAGAATGCTAATAGTAGTGGCAACCCCATGTTTATATGATCTTGTAATCTGTCTTTGCTCCCCTTCTAATCTCATGCGTCCTGACACGAGTGATGACCGCATGACCTCTTTCACAAGCTCCTCTAATGCACCATTAAGATAGTGTACAGCTGAAAGAAAGTAGGTGCTTGGATACACTCCCATAATTTTGTTAGTTTATTTACTTGCTAGCGAAGTGTTTCCCAAACCGGTCCTCAGAGAACTCTCAAAGTTGTGATTACACAAAATGGTCACCTATCAGTGCATGTGCACCACAGATGACACAGAAGTTGACATCTGGTATGTAGACTGTTCACAAACTGAAACTTTTAGCCTACTTTCTGTTTTGTGGTGTCAGATAACCAATAATTTGATCAAAGCATTACATTAACTGCTTCTTATTTATCTGAACAAAGCAAGTTCGGAAAGTTGAACCATTTTTACACTGTTCTGAGTGGTGAAATATGTATATATATGTATTCATAAAGTAGAGATTTCAAAGTATGCATTGGGAATTTAAAAAAAATGATTGTCCATTAGCCCACACTGTTTGCCAGAATCCTGACACATGGACTTCGAGGGGTTTCCCCAGATCTCCACATGCCCAACACATTCTGACTAAGATTTTGACGATATTCTCAGTTTGTTATGTATAGTTTGTTAGTTTTATTGTACGTTTTCATTGTGTTTTTTAATTACACAAGTGATACTGTAAATCCACCAGAGGAATATTTTCATGAACTCTACATTCATTTGCACTTGCAGAACCAGGGCTTATGGCACCAGAAACCTTTTTCATTTCCGCTCCATGAAGCAGATGTTTGTGAATGTTGAAATATGTGTTATTCCAAATTATTCCAAAATACCCAAGAAACAGTTCCATTTAAGCAGAAGACTGCTGCAACTGAATGGTAGTTCAGTGAGTCCATGTGCAGTGATGATTCAGCATTAGGGGGATGAAAGAGAGGGAAAGAAAGAGAGAGTGAAAAGGGACTTTCCCCACTCTTTATTCAGTCTGCTCCTCTCTCTCTCTCTCTCTCTCTCTCTCTAGCGTTCCAACGTCAGCCTCATGCTTTTGATTCCTGTCATCTGTAATTGGAGCTCTCGTTCTCCAAACTGCTTTTGCATGCCGGTGGCTGTTTCCACTTTTTCCTGACAGTTGCTGATAAACACTTCATTCCTCTGCTCCGATCTGAATTCGGCCAGGCTTGCCATCATTTCAGCTCCAGCTCACCGATTTAGGGGGTGCTTATGCCTAACTGGCTTTAAAGCATACGTGCATGGTTCAGAGTGGCGAGATATATCGGCACAAATTCCTACTGAAATTGCCTGTACCAATTAGGTGCATGAAATATGAGCAAAGATTTAATGATGCCTATAAAAACGACATGTAGCAGTGCTTTATAAACTCGTGATTTTTTCAGGCATGTTCTTAGACTAAGATTTTCACTATTAATATTTTAACTGTTAATTCATTTGTTTGTTCTTTCATTTATTTAGCTGGCATAGTGGCTTAGTGTTTATCCCTGTTGCCTTGCACCTCAATGGTTTGGGGTTTAAATCTCGCACCCGGGCTGTGTGTGTGAAGTTCTCCATTTGTTTGGTGGGTTTCCTCTGGGTACTCTGGTTTCCTCCCATAAGCCAAAGACCAACAGTATAGGATGATTGGTGTTGTACAAATTGTCTGTATTGTGCGAGTGTGCCCTGTGACAGGTTGGCACCCAATCCAGGTGTATACTGCCTTGTGCCCCCATGACAATACACAGGATAAGTGGGGTAGAAGATAGATAAATGGGTAAATTTATGCATTTATTTAAAAGGGGCAGAAAGTTTAGTGCAAGAACAACTACAGCTTAGTTCTCGCCCATGCCCTTGTGCCATCAAAGATAGCCAGGCAAGTTTTATTAGCCTTCAGTATGATACCTGTTTGGGAGAGGTTGATACATAGTATTTTTGTTTCAGTCATTTCTATGCTATTTGTCTGATGAATTGTGTCATTAAAGGAAAATATAGGTTTCTAATCACAATGGGCATATATCTTTTTTTCAGGAACTCAGGTTGAAAAGTTGATTTTAATTCCTTTATAAATTTCTGCTCCAGTGTCTATTCTTAATGATTGGGGTTAATCTTGTTGTTCTGGATGGTGTTGATTGAATGGTGTGGATTCCTTGTTTTGTTGTATGAGATGATCTCAAAGAAATCCTAACTAAATTCTCTGCCAGTCTGTGTAAGAGCATCTCCTGTCAGATTATACTGTACAATGGGTGTTCAAGTCAAGCCAGGACTTTTGATTGTGCTGAAGAACAAAACAGACAAGAAAGTAAAATCCTTACTTCTCCACATAATCCCCTGCTAACACTAATGCACTTACTCAAGTGTTTCACTAGCGATTGGATACCATCAAGGTAGAAGGTTTTCTCAGTATGCTGGAGCCATGATCAGACAAACGAAATGTCAGTTTTACTCACTGCACATTAGCACATTTCTATGCCAGTCGAAATCAGAGAGCTGTCTCAGTACCCAACATGCCCTCACCTCCTAGAGAAATGCCAGTGTTCATGAATGATTGTGTGTACAGTATCCACAGACAGATATGTCTCTTCCTGAAGTTGGTGACAAGTCTCCCATTGTTTTTCAGGTATTACGTGTTCTACTCGCTGAATGTTCATGGGCTCTGTTGAGATCGTCACTCACAGACATACGGCCTTCTTTAAAATGTTTTGCATCTTTCAAATGTTTTACTGTGGCTAATAGTCTCACCAACATACTGTGGTTGGAGTCTTCTTTAAATGCCTTCACTCTTCTGCTCATGAGATGACAAGTCATGGCCCTTGTATTATGAAGATCCTCTGGAGATAGATATGGGAATAAACGAAATTATTTTAGAAAATAGAGATGCATTAAAATAAACATTATATTATTCAGTGAGAGCAGCTTTTATTATAATTTCAACCATATGCATTAAGTACAGTACACAGTGAAATGAAACAGCATTCTTCCAGGACATGGTGCTACAAACAAGAACTTCATGAGAATACACATACTGTATCTAAAAGTGCTCAAGAGCAAGCATGTACAAGTGTGTGCAAGACAGAGTACAAGACAATGGGCCCAGTTTAAGACCTAAAGTTATAAACTGAGTAAAATCTCTTAATCTCTGACCAAAGAACGAGCAAAGAATTATTTTAATAAGTGAGATTTTTATGTCACCTCAAAATCAGCCTGAAAATCTACAGCATAAAGTACATTTTTTAAAAAGATGTGCTCTGTACTTATCAGCCACCGTCTTTTAGCATGCAATTTAACATTGTCTGGACATTTTTTATAGTGTTGAATTTCGAGTTTAAAGCCCAGAACTGCAGTTGTTGGCTGCTTCAGGAAGACATTTGTCCTGAATTCACACGCAGGGTCAATGGAAGTCATTTATTTTCAATGTAGGTTGATTTATGACAAAAAGCAGAGCGGATATTGGCAGAGTGCGCGGGGCGATGTCATAAAGTTGAGCAGAGGTTAATTTTTCAAAAGAGAAGTGAAGCAACATGGCAACCATCAGCAGGAGTAAGATTTAGGACAAATAATATTTTTTCGTACTTTAAAACAATGTCCAACAGCATCTCTGATTCCTGACATTTATTACATTACTACATTAAATATTTTGCTTAATTAGTGCACATACTGTTTATGCATATGTTACATTTAATAACATAAATCACTATATGGAGTATGCATCGTTCCCAAGTAGCTTATTAATTACAATTTTCTAATTAACACGTTTTTACGGATTAAAGATAAGGTCAATATGAAGTGTTCTACGAACAGATTGATTCAATAAGAACAGCTTTGATGTCTCTCTGCACACATTCACGGGGGTCTATGGAACTCTACAGGACAGATAAAAACCATACTGCCTGAAGATATTCTTTCATTGGTGTTTTGATGATGGTGGTGGAGAGCACTGTGCAACACATCACTCCAAAATCTCCCACAGGGGTTCAACTAGGTGGAGGTCTGTTGACTGTCAAGACTAGAGCATATGATTTATACCATTTTCCTACTTGTCATCGTGGACGATATCACATAATAAAATGTTTCATAGTAAGATAAAGGCAATCAGTCAGAAGGACTTCATATTGAGATTTGGATTTGGACTGACTCTTTCCTCTAAACCTCGCCAACAGAATGTCTTCCATAGCATATAAGAGACAGATTTTTTCCCCCTTTTATTTCCTACCCATCCATAGTTGTATGGAGGATTACATTTGGTTTGGGTTGCTTTAGATTAGATTCTGCTTCACGCTGAATAAAGCATCTACTTTACCTATATTTACTCGATCAGATTAAAGTGGGGTTGATGGAGGAACACGTCAAAATCAGGACTCATCTGATTCATCACTGTAGCAAAAGCTTTTTCAGCAAGCGCTTTGTTAAATTGTGAGCTTCCCTAACCACAGACTCCTTGTAAATTTGTAACGATCGAGGTTGAGTCATTGCAGCAGTCGCGAGATCTGTGAGATCGTGTTCAATTAGGAGCCAAGGACATCGGTTTGGGCTCATCTCGCTCTCTCCCTCCGTTTCTCTCTCTTGTTCTCTTGTCTCGACCACTCTTTTTTTCCCCCCATGCCAGAATGATTTCCATCTGGGCTGAGTCCCAGCCAGGCAACTTCTCAATTACCACAGAGAGTAAGAGACATGGAGAGAGAAATGGGTAGTGGGGGGAGAGGGAGCGATAGAGAGAGGGGGAGAGGGAAAGAAAGAGTCCTGTCTTCTCTCTATGATGGATCCAGGCCCTCCACCCACACACCTTCTCATGGTTCCTGGCCAAATACCACAAAGAGAAAAAGAGAATGAGCAAGAGAATTTTCAGAAGAAGTGGAACAGACGATCTCTCTCTCTCTCTCTCTCTCACTCTCTACTTTACCTCACCCTCCTCCCCATGCTTTCTTCCTGAGGACTAATGAAAGGAGAAGAATGTTTATATATCCGAATTTGCCCTTCTCCTTCTCAGCAGCTACGATGGAGTGCTGCTCTCCAAACAACCTGGACGAGATGCATCTGAGTAGGAGGAATGGGGAGAAACAGACAAAGGGCAGTGTGTGTGTGTGTGTGTATATGTGTGTGTGTGTGTGTGTGTGTGTGTGTGTGTGTGTGTGTGTGTGTGTGTGTGCGCGCGTGTGTGTCCTATATTGCTAAAGAAGACATGCATAATCCTCAGACATAAAAAATCTTCGCTTCACCACACCATCTCAGCCATCACATAGTGTTCTTTTCAGAGACATAAACATTTATGAATCTTAATGTAACTCCGAGGTGCAGTGACACAAATTGTATACATTTCAGCA
This sequence comes from Clariallabes teugelsi, assembly GCA_030014215.1. NCBI lineage: Eukaryota > Metazoa > Chordata > Actinopteri > Siluriformes > Clariidae > Clariallabes > Clariallabes teugelsi. The sequence continues at coordinate 17,359,180 of JAQMYG010000007.1, forward strand.
CATATATTTCTTGGCTCTTTGGGCTGTTTAATATCTGCCCTGACCTCTTTTTGATCAGCATGTCCTTATTGTTCCTAGTCGAAAAGGATGGAGCTTGAGGGAGTGTAAAATTATTCATATGATGTCACCAACATAGTTCTGCATTATGCATTATTTAACTTACCTGGGTTTAATTACAGAAAAACATGATTAGCAAATTTGTGTAAAACCGGATTACCCAGTGCGGCACAGAGGCTTAGTGGTTAGCACTGTCGCCTTGCACCTCCAGAGTCCGGATTTGAGTCCCACCTCGGGTCTGTGTGCATGAAGTTTTCATGTTTTCTCTGTGTTTGGGGGGTTTCCGCCTGGTACTCCGGTTTCCTCCTACAGTCCAAAGGCATGCAGATTACACTATTTGGTGTTCCCAAATTGTCCATAGTCGAAATATATACAGAATAAAGCAGTATATATGAAGAGCGAGTAAGTGGCCTATTATTTTAAAGGCCAAAAATACCACCCTGATGTTAGCCAACATACCTGGTTGAATACTTACCCAAGATACCCTAGATATCTCCTAAGGAGGTTCTTAGCTAAAATAGTATTCATAAACTGGTAAGAGTAAACCCAGTGTTAGCTAGTTGCGATGTGATACTGTAATATTCAGTTTGTGATGAGTTAATTAGTTTATACTGGAGCTCTTCTATTTGTCACTAGGCTAACTCAAGATGTGTTTTCCGATCAGGTCTGACACTTGACTAAGCTATGCATGTACGTGTGTATGTGAGAATTTTAATCGGTCCTGGTAACAACACTGCAGATCAGCCGTGTCCATGTGGATTGAGATGAAGTCGACTAGTGCACACTCATAGAAACGCTAACATGCACTCTTGTCCTGATAATGTGCTGTTCTCTATATTTGAGTTTATTTTGGAGTGGAGGAGAGGTGAAATAGAATGAGGGAGAGAAAGAAGTGGTTTGGAGGACTGGGAGAGCTAGGTGATAAAGTGCTCAGAAAATGGTGGAAGATGTCAGGACAGATTGGGGAGATTGTTATTTGGCCATGCTTTCTGAAAGTGAATCATTACAAGACGATGATGGTAAGTCTAGTACCAAAACCACTCCGTGGCCACTTTTTACACATCCATGATAGTTTTCTTCTTCTTCTCTCTCTCGCTCTCTTTGTATACATCGCTACTGGTGCTTCATTTCACTTCAGCATTGTCGCTGAAGTCTCTGGTTATTGATTCTGCAGTGACATGAGACATTTCTATACAGTCTTTGTAGCTGCACAACCGGTGAGTGACAATTTCATTACACACCTTGCCATAGGCCTTTTTGGCACCTCCCATTTCCTTGTCAGCAATTCCGCTACCAGTGCATTTAAATCAGGAATTGTCCTCTTTTCATTACAGTGCTGTTCGGTTGCCACCTTCAGATGGTAATTGTTTTCGGACTGACTGATTCTTGTTGCTCTCTATGTTTTCAATAATACTGCATCAATTCAGACCAGGTAGGTGATGGTAACTTAAAGGATCTAAAGGCATCTACCTTTTTTATTTGAAGCGTATTGTTGTTTTTAAGATTGTTTATAGTCACAATGTATAAAATGATCAGAATAAAATCTTGGTATATCAGATCCATAATCCATATCAGATTATAAGATGAAGATCAATGAAAAATTAAATATGTCATCAAACAGTGCAATCTGGGATTGTGCAGAAAATAAGCTTGCATAAACAAACATTTTTCAAAATAAGCCTGAGGTAATGAGAATATTTTTGCCAGAGTATGTTTTGGTGCCAGAACCATCCCATTGGTTTTGCATAATCCTGTGTCATCTTCCTGTTGGTGGCTTTTAGATGAGCATTATAGCAGCGGTCATACTCCGGGATCTCAATAAAAATTCCTGACAGTGTTGAACTTTGTAATTGCTTGTTTGTGGGCCCAATGGCGGTAAACCAGCTGTCATTTCATTCGTACTTCCCAACTTTTGACCAAACGATGTCTACATCATATGACCAAAAGTATGTGGACATTCATGGACAAATTGTTGTGGAACAACAAACAATTGTCTTGAAGGTCTTTGCATGCTGCAGGATTATATTTTCACTAAGGATTATAGTTTCACTAAGGGGCAGTGCCTCTTTGAGCAAAGTGATCTCCGTGAAGACATGGTTTGCCAAGGTTGGAGCAGAAGAACTTGATTGACCTTTACATAGCCCTGACCACAATCCCACTGAACTTTCGACTGAGCTCCAGACTTCCTCACATGACATCAGTGCCTGTTACAAATGAACCTAGTTTCAATTTGATGAACAAAAAAAATCTAATTCCATATATACAACTTTAATGTGAAAAATGGTTTCTAAGCTCGTCTGCAAATCTCACCATTCTCTCCACATCATTCTCTATTTTCTCCTCTACTATCAGTTCATGTCTTGAATTGTAGTTGGTTTTTCCCTTTAAAAAAAATGAAAGACACTAAATGTCATGTAATGCCATAATTACAGCTTGGAAAGCATGCACATTTATGTAAAGTCTGGATCCATAGCCTTTTTCCCTTATATGAAATTTGATATTTTCCCTTTTCCTTTAGACCCAAGATGGCATTGAAACTTGCAATCATTGCACTAATGAAAGAAATCATTTCCTTGTGTAACAACATCACTTCTGAAACACTGAGAAAAGTTAAAATTTCTTGTATTCAGCATATATTTTGTCTATGGATCCCGACTTTTGGGACACCATGTATATTTTTTCCTCTATTCAAATTTAACGCTATTTCTCCTCAAAAAGAGAAAAGGGGGAAAAAAGTTGTATGATCCTGCATCACATTCTATCATATTGAATTGCTGGCTGATTTCCATTTTCCTTCATGCATTGTAATGTCTTAGAAGAAAATATACACACCACTGATAAATGGAGCTTGCAGTTTTTTTGCTATTTGCTAGTCATGGTGTTCAAGCTGACAGCATTAAACCTCCAAACTTATACAACTAATACCATTTTATATTACAACCTATGCAACATTTGCAATTCATTCATGGCTGAGTTGTTTGAAATATCTCACTCTCTCTGACTCACTATCATGTGCAAAAATAACAGCTCTTGGCTTTTATGTTCAAGCTATAATCATAACAGGGATTGCCTTTAATGGAGCTTCCTGGAGGATTGGCCTCCAGAGATGCTATCTGTTCCACTGTGTGATTTACTAGTGGCAATTATCGGGCCATATCTGACCATATCAGTCCAGAAACCACCACACACATGTTCCTGTACGTACGAAAGACCCACTCGAAACATGTATGTTTCATTTCATTGAAACAACATGGCTTCACTGCTGGTCTAACTCTGCTCATGTTTGAAGTGCACGTTGGGCCATTAGGAGGAATGAAGAGAGCCATTCATTTGAGCAGTCACCCTGCTGTTTAAATTCAATAAATGTGAACGGAGAGCTGCTGTAACCCACCTGCCCTTTCGTACAATTACGACAGCTTTAAGTGCTGAAAAGGGTTCTAAAACAGGCAACCTTCAAAATCCTAAAAAACATTAAAACCGTGGTTAATTTAAGGCTTGTGCGGTACAGGAGAGTGAAGTCCTGCCAGTGTGGGTTTTACACACTACACCAAGGAAGAACAATAATTCAAAACACATACTGTACCTGTACTGGTAACTCCAGAAATGCCTTATACTAACCTGAAATGATTCAAAAATGCATGCCATATTCTATACATTCACAGTAGCCAAATGATTCAATCAATATAAAACCATGCGGTATTGTTTTTTTTTATATACTGTTCATGATAAGATGATATTATGGAGCTAATTTTGTGCCAGTTTTGTCCTACATGCAAAAACTTTCATGTCACAATATAAATATGCATGTCTAAAAAAAAAAAAAAGCATTGGTGATCATTGCCAGTTGCAATTTAAAGCCTGATATTATGCCATGCACACTAAACAATTAACACAACACACTTCACCTTCATCTTGACCAGTATAGGTTCAGTGAACTGAGGCCACTATAGCCTATAGGGACCATTGTCTGTTAAAATCCCAGATCAGTGGTTATTGAACTACTCTATCTACCTATCTGCTATCGACAATCATGCCACAGTAAAAATCACAGAGATCACACTTTTGATTCCCATTTTGATGTTTAAGGTACACGTTCACTGAAGCTCCCCTCCTGTATTTGCATCAATTTATTCATTGCACTCCCGCCTTGTGATTGGCTGATTGAAAAACTGCATGAATAAACAGGTAGAGAACGAATCATGCACATGCTTTGTAAGATTATGGCTTTAGCAATCGGAGACGTCAAGGAAACCCTAAAAGAACAGCTAATATTTATTTATATTAATTAAAAAGCATTAACTCAATATCATTAACAGAACTACTAAATAATCACTTTGGAACATGAGTTCGAATGTGACTTTTTGAATTCTGAGCACAGTCACTCCATTATGTAAAGGTGTGCATGCTTATGCAACCAGGTTATTATTTATACAGTATAAGTTTTTTCCCCTTTCCTTGAAAGAAACTTGCCACTTGAATTTTTTGGGATGCTATATTCGTCTGATTAATCCAAGGTTTATTTTTTTTACATCACAAAGACCTGCAATTTTAACATTGGCATGAGGACAGAGAGAGAGAGAGAGAGAGAGAGAGAGAGAGAGAGAGAGAGAGAGAGTTTTACAGACTTCTTCAAAAACAAGCAAGTGAACTGGTTTAGATGTGTCATGTTAGTGGCAGTCTCCTCAACATCGTTCTCCTTACAGAAGTCCTAAATAACCAGCTCTTTTGTATAACAGCATTATGATTTAAATATAAGTTCCTCTGAGCTGTTACGCAACAGCTAAACATTCTTGCCCTACATAATGACCTTGATGAGGGAGGGAAGCACACACCTGGGAGCCAGGACCAGTAAGTGGTGACAGCAAGCTTTTCCCTCAGCAAGCATGGGCCAAGATCATATTATTTGGGGAGAAATGCTTTTGTCTTAAGATGCTTACAGTCTTTGTTCTGACTGCATGGTTACTTTGCACAGCTCCTCTTTCTGGTGGATGAGGTGTACTGCAATGACCTCATGCATTCCACTTTCAGGAATCACTCAGCTTTGTGCAATAGTACTGATATTTAATACAGGTCACTAATGTACATACAAGTTATATAGAAACGTAATGATTATAGCCATGATGCCTTTTTTTCTGGTTACTTGGGTTTTATTACCTGTTGTCCATTAATATTGATTCTTGCACAAAATGTAAAGGATTTTCTATATATGAAAGGTATGATGTAAGACAGCATAGTTTATGCATAGTGCCTGGCCACTATCTCCAAAAGTGTTACATTTTTCCAATACCACAATTTGTAGCCACTCTGAATGACACCTTGTGCATTACTACAATTAATGTTTACTTTTGTTGTTTTATAGATGTTCCTGTTATCAATTAACTTGTGGCCAAAACAGTCATTCACCAGTCATTTCTCTCTCTCTCTCTCACTCTCTCTGTATATATACAGTATACAATTTGATATGCACTAGCGCTTCTTTTGGATCAGACTACACAGGCCAGCCTTTCCTCCCCATGTGGGTCAGTGAGCCTTGGCCAGCAAATTTTAATGGCTAGACAAATGGGTCAGAACAACTTTATAACTGCAGCTCTTGTGCGATGTTCCCAGGCTGCACTGGTCAGAACATACCAAAATGTATCCAATGAGGGAAAACCGGTGAATTGGCAACATTATCATGGGTGGCCAAGGCTCACTGATGCACATGGGGAGTGAAGGCTGGCCCATGCAGTCTGATTCAATAGGAGAACTACTGTAGCTCAAACCGAGGAAAAGGTTAATACTGGTTGTGATAGCAAGGTGTCAGAAGTCATACATCATTACTGTTTTGGGGCCAAAGGGAGAGACCTCAATGTTATGGCTGATCAGTGTGTATAGATTTTTATGTAGTAATAGGGGCTGGTAAATTACCTAAAAAATCATGAAAAAATACTGAGTTGTTTTCTTTTGCATTGAGTAAACCAACACTACATGTTGTTTTATGTTTTATTATGACTATAATACTATAGACTTGCTCTTTTTCCCCCCCTGTTGCCTTCAGTCTGGAAGCCTCTCAAATGGCCGATCAATGCAGGCTGGAGTCAGTGGAAGCTCATATCTGACCTGAAGGCTCTTCAAACTCTCTCAGAACACAGCCTTTGCCCTTAGTGACCATTCTCTCTCTCTCTCTCTCTCTCTCTCTCTCTGTTTTCATGTATGTGTTTGTGTGTCTGTGTCTTTCTTATTTGCCAGACCTCGTAGCTAATTTATAAAGCGTTATCTAGGGTTTATGCTTCTTCTTTTGAAATGTGAGAACAAAAGAAGAAGAAAAAAAACACAACCAGCAGCCATTAAAGTGCACAGAAGCTAGCAAAACTGAAGCATCGTTCTACAGAGAATGAACTAAAAACCCACATTGGGTATATATTTTTGCACTTGCTCAAGACGCGAAGGGGCAAAAAGCCAGAAAACCACGCCTGGGGGATGATCAGTCTACTTGGCACAAAAAACCTGTTAGCACTGCTGCTAACCTGTGATTCTGTACAAGGAAGTCTTTGAAGAAAAACAACAGTCAGGGCAACTTAGTGTCAGTGTGTGTGTTTTTGTTCTATGCTTGGAAACCACAGCGCTTCTTTGGACTTTATTCGGACATTTATTGAGTGTTAGCACTAAGTCTGCCGCTAGCCTACAGCTAACTGAGATAATGATGTTTGTTTTGAGGAGATGTTGTTAATTATTTGCAGCTCATTTTATTAGGAGCTTCTGGGAATTTGCCTTAAAGCCGGCTGTAAACATGTTATGTCTTAAAAGCAAATCATAGTTAAGCCTGCTGGAGGTTTTTGGTTCAGGAAATTTGGATTAGGATTTAGGGTCGGTCTGTAAGTGAGGTCTTGCACCGGTATGTCTTTATGGGATTTTTGGGTGCAAAATACAACAGAGGTGTGATTTTTTTTTTTCTTACTTTTTGTAAATAACTTGCTGCTTTTTAATCCTTCTTGCACAATTCTATTAACAAACTAGAAGTCTAATTTAAACTTCTGTGATCTTGACCAGGCAGTTACTAGTGATGGATGAATGTCTAATGCATCATAAATGCATCGATCATCTATTACATTAATGAATGTAGTCTTTCATTTTGTCCCAAGAGCGAATCCCACCAGTGTTGTAATTAATTAAGGTCACAATGCCACTATTTATATCTGTTTAATGCTGTAAATATTTAGATTTTCATTTAAACCAGAAAAGGGTGTGAATTAAATGACTACTGTACAGTATGTCCCAAAAAACATTGGTCTTTTTATTTATTTATTTATTTTTTACTTTTTTCAAGATGACATAAAAAAAATGTGGGTGTTAAACTAAAATTGTAATATAATAATAATAATAATAATAATAATAATAATAAAATCATATTTCTTAGGAATACAGTTTGGATACAGATAGGTAAAGGTGTTGGTTTATTTTTGGCGTTAAGTAAGGGAGTGTTTAGGTTGGGTTACTGGAGCCGACCACTTTATCTGTATTTGAATCCAATTAGTATACGTATAATGAATTTGCATTTGTTTACATCCTTAATGTCTTTATTTGTCTCTTAGACATAAAGTATGCAAATACAGCAATCCAAATCCAACTAAGCTGAACAGGATTTGTGAAGTGCTCCAGGGCCTATCAATGCCTGGCAGACAGCATTGGGGAATAACTCACAACCTACAGTTCACGAAATACCTTAAATCCTACTGATATCAAAGCCATTCACACATGTTCATTGGGCACTTAACAGCAGTTTAGTGAAGAGCCAGTATGCACAGTACTGTTTAAAATGAAAGTGTAAATCATCTTTAAAACAGGCAATAACACTAGACATTGTCTAGCACCTAAAAATATTTAAATATTAGAACAAAAAATTAAAAGAACCTTTTCTTCAAGGGATGGGGAAAATCCCATCCCTCCTTTACCCAGTGTGAATTAAACAACTAGCACAATTACACAACTAATTCTAATCTCTGGAGTGCTTTGTGTAAAAGAAGGCCTCAGAGTTTTTCTCTGTGTGTGTGTGTGTGTGTGTGTGTGTCTATGCTGAGGAGTATTTGTCCCCTGAAGCCTAACAGCACACATACGATCGTTACATCACTTCCTTTTCCTGCTTTCCTGTGCTGGGGTTCCTCAGGGCTCTAACAGAGAGTCTATTTTTTTCCAGTCAGACAAACAAAGACAGGATTCATCCATCCCTCACTGACACTAAAGTCACTTAGTCAGCTGTAAATGCCTGACTGTGTGAATTAGCCTGTAGTTTTAATGTAATACAGAGCTGAGCTATAACACACACTCCTTCTTGCTATTGTTTGTCATCGTTTGTGTTCCAGGGTGGCTGAACTTGGCACGGCTGGCACTGTTTGCCCGGTGAGCCTGCAGCAAGAGTAGCACAGCTTGTCCTGCTCATTAAGAGTGTAATTAGCACTCCATTTCTTCACTTCCTGCTCTACTTGGTGAGCATCCATTGATTCTGGACTCAGCTTTCCTTTCTATACACAGGAACATAATATTTATTCAATATTTATATGCTTTTATTCATTTGGCAGATGCTTTTTTTTTTTTTTTTTTACACATAAGGCAGAATGTCCAAGCTATATGATCAGGGTTAGGCATTAAAAAAGAACAGGAAGACACATTCATTTGTTTACATTTGTGCTTGTTCTTAGTCTTAATTTTCTATCATATTTAAATAACTCAACGTAATTATTCATTGTAATCTTTATTGACAGATCTATCTATCTATCTATCTATCTATCTATCTATCTATCTATCTGTCTGGAATAAAATGACAATTTTCTGAAACATACATATACATAAATACATGTATGCATGAGTTTATTACTCAACCCAGAATCTGCCTCATTGTGTTTGTCCATGTATCTGTTAATTCATCTGTCTGTCTGAATGATTTTGACCACTAGTTACCTCTATTTCCTATTCACTAATATTTTTACTTGCCTCTGTGCTCCCTGATGCAGAAAATAAACCATGTAAGCATATATTAACACAAACATGCACGTTGAAAAGGAAAGAGTGAGCTGCAGCTACTTGGAAAGCAAAGGCTACTAAATGCACAGATGTAGTTTTTATGTCCTGTCCCCCCCCCCCCACTTCTCTCTCTCTCTCACTCTCTCACTCTCTGTCTTTATTCCCCCCAGACGACCTTCCAGTCAGACTTATTCAGGGCGGATCATACAGTGATCGAAATTCTGCAGCAGCATTCATAACACGGATGAGAAGAAGAGGTAGAGGAGGAGGTGGAGTGGTGGAAGGATGGATTAGGCGGCGTAAGGTGAGGGGAGGAGGAGTGGTGCATTATGGGGGATCAGCCCCAGCTGTCCTGTCGTTCTGCTGCATGCTTCTACAGCCGTCTGGCTGGCAGCCAATAGGAGGCGGCAGATTCAGTGCCACTCCAGTTCAGTGTGTCAGTACACACACACACACACACGCCCTGCACCACTGCAGCAATGGCCTACTTTACCACTACATCTTTTCTGTCTGCAACACACACACACACACAAAATTACACCAACCATAATAAGCATAAAAGGCTTTAAAAAAAGAACAAGGCATTGTTGATGCTGCTCTGCTTGTGTGTGTCACAGTTATGAGAGTAGGTGACGTTTTATTGCGGAGTTAACTTTTTGTCAATGGAGTGGATTACAACAGATACAAAAAAACACTTTAATGCATACACACTCTAAATCCATGAATGGATGTGGATTAGAGGGCAACTAGAGCCGCAGATCTGAATGTGTTTCCCCATCCTGCCTCACACACAGACACACACAGTCCTCAAAGGGGGAAAAAAGATGATCTCAGAGTTCACTGACTGCTGTATTTCCTTTAAACACTCCGCTACCCTCCGCACACTCCAGTGTGCATGCAGGATCCCGACAATGTTTCCCCCAGACAGTCGAGGTCAAAAGCTAGCAGGATCTCTGTAACCTGCTACGCTAAGGTTCCTTTTCTCTTTAAAAGAAAAGACTATCAGTTACAGTCCACAGTTCAATCTTCAACAGCTTAAGGTAAATGTCCTATAAAATACTGGGGATTTTTAACACATTTAATAATCACATAATAGTTTGGTGTTGGAACACTGCCTAGACACTGGATAATGCTAACTGCAAATTTAGCATCAGCAATCTTACATTTTTAAAAAGTGTAAGATTACCACAATTTTTGTAAATACACTCTTCATGAACCCAAACTGGGATGAGCTATGTCAAAGTGTAAGATCATTATGAGCACTCTGGTGAGTAAGCTAATTAGCTACTTAGCTAATTAGCGACATAGATAATGAATTTTCTCTGTTAATCACCCTTGTTATTTGAAAGTCTCATGATATTGTTCCAAAATGAGCTTGATTAGAGTTAGCTACTGTTGGCCTATTAGTCAAACCAGCAAACTATTATATCTAGCTAACTAGCTGAGACACCTTCACCTACGCAAGTCTGCTAGATGCGTTAGGTAGATGTATAAGATAGCATGCACATTCTTTACAATATGCTTTTTTTCTCTACATATCTAACTAGCTAGATTTTGAAATAGCATAAAAAATGGTCCGCATCTATAGTTCACTTTGGTAGAGGTTGTGTGAAGTTTATAGTCATAGCCAAAATTATTGAGACACAGGTGAAATTCAATATTTAGTATATAGTCATTTATTTTTCAAAAACTGCAGTCTGCAGTACTTTAGTGCATTAACTAAACCAGTTGAGCTCAAACTAACCAAATAAGCTCAAACTAATTAGTGACATCATCAATACACATTAGTGTCACTGGAAGAACAATAAATACATGACATAGAGTACCAGTTAAAAGTTTGAACACACCATCTTTTATTCAACACTGTAAAATAACGATGAAGCAATACAAAATATTCAATAATCTCCTTTGAACAATTGATGTTGAGATGCTTCTGGTATGCCTTCATAACGGCTCTAAATGAATTCCTTTTCTGCAGCAGACGTAAGTTTTGGTCTTGCCTTCCTGGGATGGTCTTCATGATAGCCAGTTTCATCATGGTGCTTTATGGGTTTAACAAATGCACTTGACACTACTGTTCTAAGAACTATTCCAAAACAGCTGAACTTCACGTTTCTTTAAAACAATAATTGACTTTTGCTGCTGTTGTTGTTGTTGCTACTTAATTTCCTAATTCTATATGTGTTATATCATACTTTTGAAATCTCCAATATTGTTTTAGAATATGGAAAATAAATTGCTAAAAAATAACAACATCATTGAATTAGAAGGTGCGTCCAAACCTTTGAATGGTACTCTACGCTGTCTTAATAGTTTTGACCACCACTGTATATGGCACATGTAAGGAGAAATAACCAACAATTGACAGTGCTCTCTGCCATACTAGTTCCACTTGAAATTATAAATCATTTTCTACGTACTACCTGAAATCACTCACATGATTAATCATGCAGATTACTTGAACAGTATTTTGAAATGTTAAATATTTGCTACAGTTTCTCCACAGCACAGCACATTTTAAGAACAGAGGAATGTGGAAAAAGCCAAAGATGTTCCTATGGTAGATAGCTGCTGGTAAATATGTGGCGTCATGGATTCTCAGTGTCTAGCAAATAGAGCAATTATAATGATGTTATGTGATAGTGCAGGAAGCACGTATGCTCACATGCAGTACTCTACTGACTCTTGAGACGTATTTATGTTTGATTAGGGCTGTTTGAATAGGCTCGTTCTTATGGATAGCTCACCTATGACAGAACAAAGAACAAATGCCGACTGTGCTTAAAAGGTTGTGCTAATTATTTCTTACACCTGATTAAAATTACACAGCTGACAAAATGATCAATATAGATGGAAACCCATTCCCAGATATATTCTCAATAAATTGTTTTTTTTTTAAAAACACCTTTTACAATGTATTCATGTATTCATGACAGCGTAGGCGAAATCCCATCTGGTCTTTGAAGCAAGAGCAAAAAAAGGGGGGTATAGAGTGCTCTTCACCATGATTTTCACAATGTAGCAGTGGAGAAAATTAACACATCCATATTATAACTGATGTTATTGTTCATTTGTGTTTCTACATTTTCCTTAATTCAGAAATGCTTGAGCTGTCCTACAGGGATTTTAGAAAGAGAATGAAAATAGTTTTTAGATAACCTCTGCTCTTTGTGTGTGTGTGTGTTTGAGAGAGAGACAGAAAGAGACCGAGAGAGAGGCACTGACTGGCTGAGAGGCAGTAAACCG
>JAQMYG010000007.1:17371579-17376579 GCA_030014215.1 Clariallabes teugelsi
TGTGTGTGTGTGTGTTTGAGAGAGAGACAGAAAGAGACCGAGAGAGAGGCACTGACTGGCTGAGAGGCAGTAAACCGTAACAGGCTGAACTCCCTTTGTTTTCCACAGACTGGGAGTGCGGCTGATTGCAATTGGATATGTAAGCTAATATTTAGAAATAGTTACATGAGAGCTAGTCTTTTGCTTTGAGTATAAAAGGATGTAATTACATAGTAATTAAATATTTAAAAAGTGCTTGTTTCAGTATTTACTTTAGAGAGAGAAAAAAAGTGTGGATGAATATGAAACTATTTTGGTGGCAAATGTTGCATAACAAGTGCCCAGTAAAATATCATTCCCCTGTCTCAAAAGGACACGCTGCAATGATGCAAATCTGGTAGCACGCAGACACTTTCCATCTCGAATCTCAAATCAGAACGGCCTTGTGTAAACAGCTTTGAGATTGTACATGTGGAGTTTGCATAATGCCCCTCCAGATGTTTTCCTATACAGCTCCAACAGAGAGAAAGAAGAAGGCAGAGGGGGTTAAAAAAGAATAAAAAAAGGGGTAAGCATTAAATAAGAGAAGCTTGAAGAACATTCTCAGGTTTAGAAGGGCAGTTTGAATTAGCATAGCTATTGTTCGCAGGGCTTGAGGTGACAAAGCAGCCGCTTCTCGTTTCAATGCTGCTGAATTGGTTTGAGATTTTCTTTGTGAAAGAAGAAGAGCACCCCCACACATACGCCACCTCCTTAGGCACAAAAGGTAGCTGTGCACCCAGATGGGGAACTACTGGGAGAACCACTGACTTCTAAAACTCATACACAGGGGACGAAACACATTATGTATGTGTGTTGTTGATATTTAACCGGTCAGTTCTATACTCACCATAAAGTACTGAATGAAGTGATTATATTATGTATTTTGGCTCACGTCTAGCTTTAGGTCACTTAATAGACAGACTAGGCTTGTCATTTTCTTCACGCTTTTTTAAGCTAGGATCAGTCAATATATGTCCTGATATGTTGAGTGTGTTGTGTAAGGTCAGTATGTGTACAACAACAGTAAATTTCACTGATAGCGTGCGCTAACAGTTTAGATAAACACATGCCTAATTACACACTTGACTTGTGCCCCTTGTTCCTAGACTATTTGTTTTATTTTAGGAAAGTAGAAAACTGTTACGCAAACATATATTGCTGCAGTTATGGTGGTGTTGTGTAGCATCACCTCGATAAAACAAAGAGAATGTTTTGCAATGATCATGATCTAGCTCTGTCCCTCTAGTAATTCCAGATTGTTGATTACTAAAGGACAAAATTGTGGAAGTTGCAGCATTTCTGTTTGGTTTGTCCTCAGTAATTTGAGTGACCATCATGTTAACACTGCCTCATGTCCCAGATTACCAACATCCAGTCGCAGTTACCTCGTAGGAGTCAGAGAACAAAGAAAGGGAAGGAGAGCGTACACACACACACACACACGCGCGCGCGCGCGCACACACGCACATTGAACTCCTGGACAAAGCATGTCTGGGCATGTAGTTCCCCATCAGGCACTTTACTCAACAATTCTAAGTCACCCCAGTCAGTTTATTAAATAACAAAGCTGAGATAATGACTTTAGATTTTACAAGACAATAAAAACGTGGCTGTTTAATACTGTCAGCAGAATGGAATAGTCCAGACATTTTCATTACAAATTCAAGCCAACGCTTTGACTTTACGAGAAAAAGTGAATAAATTGTAAGAACATGTTTATACAGACAGACAGATGGATAATAGACAAAAGACTATAGAAATAAACGGGACATATTGTTACACAATAGGCATTTAAATCCCAAATACATTATGCTCATATAGATATACTGTCCGTGCAGCAGTTACAGCTGGGTTTATCTGCCAAGCATACATTAAAATGTTTAGAAATATACATACATACATATAGCAAACTTTAAAAACAAAAACAAATATCCTTTCAAAAAATCTGTGCAGCGATTTTGACGGGACAACAAAGGAGGGCGGGGCTGTCCGACACGATCTCCGCCCCTTCCTTCGGCTCTATCAAATGATATAGGTTTATGGAAATCACAAAGCGCCGACATCCAATCGTTCGTGTTTATGCAAACTAAAACAAGCGTCGCAACTCCGGCCGCTCCAATCTGGCCTTTCAAAACAAATGAAACGCCGCGTCGCTCCGCCCACAACCACACTGACACAGTGCGGTCCGTTCATGCAAAACAAGAAGCAGCGGCTCGTCGCGCGCTCTCCTACCAATCACCAGGCTTTATGCAAAACAGACCCCTCCTCTTTCCCCCGTTCGCCGCCCGGACGGTGACGTCATGCAAGCATATCCCCCCCTTCCAGTTTAGTGCCGCGGCTGCTGTGTGTCTGCAGCAAAAACTCAGAGAGAAAACAGGAAAAGAGCTGAGCGCAGGGAGGGGCACTTTCGGAGGAATTAGTACCACCGCCGGCACCGCAACAACCCCCAGTACCTTCGGAATACGCGTTCTGGGGGGATAAGATCGGGAGCTCGGATTTGCACTGCTTCTTTCTTTCCCTTGTTTTCTTTTTTTTACTGCCAGGACCAGAGAGGAAGAGAGCACTGATTTATTTATTTATTTTTTTTGCATCAGGGAGCTTTTCTTTCTCTTCTCTTCCTCTCCATTCTCCACCCTTCTTTCTCTCCTTTGTCCGGTGTTGCTGGTCCAAGAGAGCTGCCGAGAAAATAACAACAACAACAGCCTCCCCCTTCTTCCCGAGATGCCTAGCTCCCTGTTCCCCGAGCTGGAGAGGAATGGCAGCGGCAGCAGCCAGGGGGTCGACGCCCTGGACGACCAAAGAGCTCTGCAGCTCGCGCTGGACCTCACCCTGCTCGACCTGGACGAGAACCCCGCGTGCGACAACGAGCCCCGGAAGAAGAGCGTGAACATGACCGAGTGCGTGCCTGTGCCCAGCTCCGAGCATGTGGCCGAGATCGTGGGCAGACAAGGTGAGCTCTTTTCTGTTGTTTGAGATGACCAGACTTTATTATGAAGAATGTATAGTGTCATACATGCCAACATACACGTTGCATGTGCATGACATTATTACCATACATTTACACACAGTGGTCTGATGCGTTTGGGAAGGGAGTCGCTATGCAGCCTCCCCTCTGATATAGTGGACCATGCATGGGTCTTCTCTCTCTCTTTGTCATGCATATTCTTTTTCCTTGCTTCTCTTAAAAATCAAAATCATTATTTTTTACTGATGTCCTGACAGGGATCTACAGTTCTGTAATTTATATTCCCATGCATAATCATAATATTTGACACTATAATAAAAAAAAAAAAAATGTTGAGACACAGTAGCCTGTTTTAAATAAGTGCACTTTGCTTTGCAACTGAAATAAAACATGATCAAACATTACTGATGTGGGGAGTAACTGAGACACAACAGATCAGAGTGATAGCCTACTTAGACTGAGATGGGTCAGACCGTGCCAGTTGTTAGTCTGTGTAGTCCTCCTTTCCTCTTGATTCCTCCCTGGCTCAGCTTAGTGTTTTGGGGGAATTTATGCCCAGGTTCTAGGAACTGCAGTGTTATTGTTTTTATGTGATGTGTCCCGTCAGTTCGTAGTCATAGGATGGACAGAAAAGCACACCCTTCTCGTCCGGTTGAAATGTAAAAGCAGGGAAAATACGGATTTTTTCCCCCCTCTGTGCTATTTTTGACCTGGACCACTGTGTGTCATGTAGCTGAGCATGTGGTTTGAATTTATGCCGTGCAAAAACTAAGTGAATCATTGTTCCTAGATTTAAAAGCATACATCTGTGTGCAACCTGCAACCATTTGCATTTAGTGTGTTTCCTTTTGTTTCATCACATACTGTATAGATTATGTTTTGGATTTTTTACATTGATTGCATGTTCTGCTTGACGACTTTGTCTGTTTCTGATACTTTTTTTTGTTTGTCCTGTGCTTTGTTTGGCTGCTGTAGAAAGGCGTGTTCTCTTACAGTATGCACTACAGGACTGCATGGTATATCACGATAATGTAAAACAACATCTTGGAGTGTTTTGATCAAATCAATGCGAGCCAGTCTACGCTTAATATGTTATAACACACGGCTTTGTGTGTGCTTCATTTCATTCTCTAATATATATATTTTTTGTTGTCACATCATGCAGCCTCAGTGTGGCATGCTCCAGCATCTAACTTTTTCATTAGTGTTCATGATTTTTGTTTTAACGCTCTCTTTTTATTTCTACTTTTTTTATTTAGGCTGCAAGATTAAAGCCCTGCGTGCCAAGACCAACACCTACATTAAAACACCGGTGCGAGGAGAGGAACCCGTGTTCGTAGTTACAGGCAGGAGGGAGGATGTAGCCATGGCGCGGAGGGAAATCATCTCAGCAGCTGAGCATTTCTCCATGATCCGAGCATCACGAAACAAAAACAGCAGCATGAATGGGAGTGGCAGCGTTCCTGGGCCGCCCAACCTGCCGGGTCAAACCACCATCCAAGTCCGAGTGCCATACCGCGTTGTAGGGTTGGTGGTGGGACCCAAGGGTGCCACGATCAAGCGCATCCAACAGCAGACGCACACCTATATCGTGACCCCGAGCCGAGACAAGGAGCCTGTGTTTGAGGTAACGGGCATGCCGGAGAATGTGGACCGCGCACGTGACGAGATCGAGGCACACATCGCTATGCGCACAGGTGCTGGACTGATCGAGTTCGCTAATGCTGCTGATGATAATGACTTCCATGCCAATGGCACAGATGTGGGCTTTGAAATGCATGCAGCTAGTGCCAGTAGTCATCATGCCAGCCTTTGGGGCAAAACTAGCACTAGTGCTAGTGCCAGCGCCACGCCCAGCCTTGGACGCAAGCCCTTCGCCAGCTATCGCAACGACAGCTCCAGCTCTCTAGGTAGCGCCTCCACTGACTCTTATTTTGGCACCAACTATAGCCCGCCAAGTCCTGCACTGAGCTACAACAACAATAACAACAACAACAATCTGACCATCAATGGC
>JAQMYG010000007.1:17379079-17384996 GCA_030014215.1 Clariallabes teugelsi
TCGATTAAAAACAGATGAGCTGCTAATTACGAAGAAGCATTCCCACTCGACTTTAAAAAATTTTAACAGCTGCTTGGTGCACATCTAAAGAAAAGAAACATCTGTCTCATCAACTGATATGCTAGGGTTTTTTATTTCTCTTTTGGTAAATGTCTTTTTTTTCTTCCCCTCTGCTTGATAGGATCGTCTTGTTAGCAACATTGACACCCCTGGAAACACTACCGTACCGACAAAGTGGTGTCTCAGACAGTGACGCAGTCTGGCGTACCTAATAAACATGTAGACATCATCGTGTTTTAGATGTTCTCAGCAGAACTGTGAATAAAATCTCAAAGTAGACTTGAGATTAGCACTGAATATTGCTAAAATAAAGAAGTAGTTCACACCACATTAGGTAACAGTGTTCACGTGACTGCTGTCTAGACATGCAGCGATTGCTAGGAAGTGCAGGAGAATTATTGATTACCTCATCGCCGCTTCCTATGACTAGTGCAGTTCACCTTAAATGCCATGTGTCTAGTAAGTTATAGGGCTATCTACATTTAGTGGCATTATTAAGTGATTGTTACAAATTGTCATTTATAACTTTTAGTAGTAACTTGTATAAAGGATTGTGTTGCAACACGTGATACAGTAAGACAGTAGAGCGAACTAGAAAAATTCATAATGTAATAGTGTGAGATGAGTGCAAAATGTGCAATAACATAACATAACATAACATACCATCTGGACATAAATGATCAGGACAACAGGCACATGTCAGAACTGTAGGCTCTACTCTATTGTGTCATATGGAGAAAAGTGTAGCAGCAAGAACAGGAGTAAAAGGTGTCATAGCAGCGTTATAAAGTGCAGTGGTGTTTGCATGCTGGTGGGTGTATTGAAGGGGTTTGATTAGTCCAGGTGGGTGTTAGGGCGTGGCAGTATGTCACAGTAAAACCAAACTACTTATACTGACTTACTTGGAACAAAGTCTTATTTCTCTTTGGATATTTGTGAATTGACTGTGTGCTGCTTGACCTTGATACTGGAGGCATGAAAAAGCATAGGGCATGCAGGTCAGTGGTGGCTCTAACAGTTAATTCTCTAGGTTACTGATGGGAAGGTTAGGGGTTCAAGTCTCAGCACTGCTGAGTTGCCACTGTCAAGCCCTTGCGCAAGACCCATAACCCTGTCTGCTCTAGGGGCGCTATATCCTGACTGACCCTGTGCTCTTATTACATGCTCTGACCCCAACCTCCCAACTGGGATATGTGGGAAAAAAAACATTCACTGAGCTTGAAGATACATGTGACAACTAATTGACTCTTAGTCTAAAAAGGATGAATTAATGAAAGCGCTCTAGCAGAACAGTTTTGCCGCTATGGTAATCTAGGCATGCACGAAGAAACCATACTGAACTTCTTCATGTAGAATACCATCGAGTGGATATTTTACCCAATTCCCAAAAACACTTTGTGTGGTATCACTCTGTGTCAGACTCGGGTAGGAACTGTAGCCCAAAGTGATGGTAGAATCAGATCAGCGGTGTCCGATCTGATCTGCAAACATCCAGAGTGCTGCAGGTTTATGTTCAAACCAGTCACGAGCAATACTCGAGTCTTCCTGGTTAACTAGTTTTTCTTGGCGTTAAATCAAAGGAGGCTTGTGGCAATTTCTGGATAAGATAGGACACTTGGAATTGACATCAGAAGGAACTTAAATCTTATTGTACCTTATAATTCTTATAAGGATAAGCGATTTGTATGTCATTTTAATACAGTACATATATTATTATATATTATAAGTATTATTATGAATACATATGAATGAATGTACAAACAATATCACTGAGTGCAATGATGTCATTCGTGATGATGTATTTTTTCCTACAATGCAAAAATAGTACGCATATGCCTCCACTTGCAACACGAAATAATACACTAAACACCAATACCAGCTTTTTTTGTACATTTAATTTATGACCAAACTGTTACTTTAAACATATTTCGACAATGTAAACAAGAAAGTAAATAAGTAATAATAATGATTGAATATGCGGATGAAAAGTAGTAGAACATAGATAGATAGAAAGATGGTGTTACAGCTTTTTCACAAGAAAATTCATCAATGGTTGAAGACATACTGTAGTTAAGCAAACAATTATTACTTTCTTGCAACTAAAAACAGGTTTAAAGGGGTTAATGGATGTATATTTATGGTAGCGCAGCATAAGTAATGTAGCTTAGGAGTTATGCTCTACAGAAGCCTATCGCAGGGATTCTGGGCACAATACGGGGTACACCCTGGAGGGGGTATCAATCCATCACATGGCACAAAAGAACACACACATACTCTCTCTCTCCGGAAACACCAATTAGCTGAATATACATGTCTTTGTACTGTGGGAGGAAACCGGAGCAAACCCACCAAGCACAGGGAGAACATGCAAACTTTACACGCACAGACCTGGGGTGGGAATCGAACCCTCGACCCTGGAGGTGTGAGGCCATAGTGATAACCACTACGTCACTGTGCTGCCTCAGTGATGTGCTAATGAATGGAAATCACATCACACTATTAGAGAGAGAGATAATCAATCTACTAACATTGGATTCTGGGTATCAAGCTATCAAGATAAAGTGTGTGTTCCTCTAAGCTCATTTTCAATCGAGTATTGAACAGTGTCACTTTATCAGCTCAATTTGACGCTTCTGAAGGTTTTAGGGCTCCTACAAACATTGATGTGGAAAATTACCTGAAGGTAGTATAACCTAGTGTGACAGGTGTTTCTGCAAGCAGATAGAAAATAAATTCATATTTTAAAAAGTGTGACATTTCTGTATGTTTTTTATGTATTCAGATATATTTATTTATATTTATAGACTCATCTGACTTGTATGGAGAGCTCCATGAGTGTTTATTAAAAACAGAACTGAAAGGGGCAGGAATGGCGAGACTGGCACATTCATCATCACTTTTCCAAAAAACATTTCATTCCTGTAACTCTTTCTTGCATTTTTTTTTATCCATGCACTGACTCTTCCATCTCACCCCCTTTTTTCCCTTTTTTAAATCATAATATCGTTATGTAGTTTTTATGATGGTTTTCCTAAGGACAAAACAAAGAAAAACAGCTGCTACATGCTATCATTGGGTTCACAAACACGACCATAGTTATGTCACAGCAGTGCATGTAATAAAAAAAGAAACAAAACAGCGAAGTCATGATGTTGACAAACCCAAAGTGCCTACGAGTCAAAAGTATTTTCCAAGGGCTGGTTTTATATTTTAGCCTTAAGTGCAGTAGTTGAAGTGTCATGTGGTTTGAGCATGGAAAGACTGACTGCAAGAAAATTTGCCGGCGTTGCTTGATAATAACCGCACAGTGAACGGGCCTTAATGATCGGGTTCAGATGGAAACATGCAAACCGGCCCTCATAAAACCTCACTGTGAGGAAACAATTCCAGCACTCTTGCTGGAAAAGAGCTGACAAGTGCTTCGTCCAAATTCAGAACATATGCCCCTGGTCCGAGAAACTCAGCCTCCTGGATTGGAACGCTGCCCAATGCTGGAGCAAAAGATCATGCGAGATCTCTGAAGCTGAGCCAGAGGTTTATTATTATTATTACTTTGTGTTTTCCATTGAGCTCAACTTCCTTTAATGTGTTGTCAGAAGTATGGAGGAAGGATGCCAGCTGTGCCACATAGCCAGTTTTAGACCGTTGCTCATTTGTCTCAGTCTGGCCTGTAATGTGGATGCGTGTATCAGAGCAGGAAGCCTTGTTTGGGGTAGTGTAGTGTTTTGTTCGGCTGGGCAAAAGGCTATGAGTTCAAATCCTGTGGATGCCACTGTTCGACCTTTAAACTTTTTTTAAAGCTGGGAGTGGATTAAACATTGCTTTTGAATAAAAAAGCATTTTTTCTGTTCGGAATTTTGGCTAGCAAGTGTAACTTTATGCTATTTAGGAATTTTTAATTTTTTGCAGATTTCAGTGCAGGGAATTGGCTTGAGGCGGTCATCATTTATTTAGAACTCAAACTTTTTAAAATCATATTTAATGGTTACACATGTTTTGTTCATGTTACATCATGCTTGCAAGATGCATTAGCTGCTTTCATTCACCCATTTTCCCCATAGGAAAAAAATACTATAGTTTACTATAGTAAACTGTCATTTACTGCAGAATAGTATTTATTATGTTAATTGACTATACAATGCAGTAAACTGTAATATTTACAAGAATAATTACTACACGTCATAGTCAACTGTAGTATTTACTATAGTAATTACTACACTCAATGATAAACTGTAGTATTTACTATAGTCAAAGCCACAGTAAACTGTAGTATGTACTATAGTAATTAATAACATGCTGTAGTAAACTGTCAAGTGAGGTCAAGTCAATTTTATTTGTATTGCACTTTTAACAATGGTCATTGTCGCAAAGGAGCTTTACAGAATCAAAAGAAAATTATGCAAATGTGTATAAAATGTGAGAAAATATGTATGAATCAGAATGAGCAGATAAGCAAGCTGTGGGTGACAGTGGCAAGGAAAAACTCCCTGAGGTGGCAATAGGAAGAAACCTTGAGAGGAACCAGACTCAACAGGGAACCCATCCTCATTTTGGTGATAACAGCTATCAGGAATTGTTTTGCAGTCATGCTGTGTGATAGGCAGCTGCAAGTTCAGTGTAACAGTAGATATGTTTACGGTAATATGGAGTCCAGTTCTTTATTGGAGGCTCAAGTACAAAGCTGTAGGAAACTCCAGTCCTGAACTATTGAGCAATGGCAGTCACAAGTCCTCAGAGAACAGCTGTCTGCATCAGCCGAGGCGAGTACCGTCTTCATGGTAAAGTGGAACTGTCCCCAGTCACCACACGCATCCCAAGCAGACCACATGGGTCCTCCATGCGACAAGATCTCCAACCAGAAGCGAGGCACCGGGATGAGTCAGACAGGTCCAGAGGGCAGAGGCGGTCTGGATCACTGACAGCTCAGAAGCAGCATGTGCAGCTCAACAATGAGAGAGAGAGAAAGGGAGAAAAGAGAAAATTAGAGAAAGAGAGATAACGGTAAGGTATGGTCTCAGTCACAGAATGTATAATGTGAAAGTATATTTAGTGCAGAATGCAAGCAGGGACTACGGCAAGGGGGATCCAGAAGGAAACACAGACATGACACCTCCCTGGGAAGTAAAACTGTGATCGGAGGTATGTTTAGAAGCCCCCAACCCTGGATGTGCAACATTACCTTGCTAATTACTAAGTCACTGTCCTGTTATCACGCAGAACAGATCCTGTAAAAAGAAACTTATTAGCAAGTTTCTGCCCTGGGTGGATCTTGTGGTTCAGTTAAATTCATTTAATTTATATAGCACTTTTAATGATGGACATTATCACAGAACTAACTTAAAAAATGTACAGATCAATAAATGTATATGCGTATCAGTTTATCCATAATGAGCAAACCAGAGGCAAGGAAAAATTCCCTGAGAAACCAGACTCAAAAGGGATCCCGTCCTCATTTGGATGATACCAGATAATGCGACTGTAAGTAAATTCCTTTAAAAACCATATGTTATATTGTCAAACGTGTGACTGTAAAACGGGAAATGCATTTTAGTTGTGGTGCGATGGTTAGCACTGGATGTACCACAATGCATGCTGCATTGGCAGTGATGGTTTAGTGGTAGTATTCTTGAGGTTATAGCTCAGGGGTAGAGCATTTGTTTTCTGTGATGAACTAGTGTTCCTGCTAGAGTGGTTTCCTGAGGTGAGTGTTCCTGGAATAGACTTTGGCTCCACTACAGCCCACTATATAAAAAAGAGGCTACTGAAGATGAATAAATAAATTAGTGAATGAATGAATGATTGATGGGATTTAAGTTTGAATGTATCTTTTTAGGTTATCACTTACCTAACAGTTCTA
>JAQMYG010000007.1:17385096-17401581 GCA_030014215.1 Clariallabes teugelsi
TTAGTGAATGAATGAATGATTGATGGGATTTAAGTTTGAATGTATCTTTTTAGGTTATCACTTACCTAACAGTTCTAACAACCAGCATTAGTATTAATGTCTTTTAGGTTCTAAGCTCTACATACTCTTTTGATGCTTTATATCATTGCATCTTCTGAATAACTATATGTAAATGTCTGAAGTGAATGAAAGAGCAGAACTCTGCAATTGAGGTTGCTGTGGGATGTGACAGTAATGGTGTGAGAGAAGGAGGTCATCCCTTCTCTATTTTTAACACCTCTAGCTTGCCCTATCAAACTCAAGAGCACCTGAACAGCACAGCAACATAGACGATTGAGATGAAAACGAGTCAGCGGATACGTATTCGCTAGTAATATATAAACTAAAGTGCGCAGGGTGACTGCTCAATCTGTCTTTGTCTCTTACTAGCACACATTTGCACGCTTCTTCTGACACTTATATACGAGGGGAGTTCAGGTCAAACCAGGACATTTGATTGTGCAGAATAAGAGAACAGTTATCAGAGTAAAAACTGCCTTGATTTCTTTATATAATCCCCTGCTACACTAATGCATTTATCCCAGTGTTTGACTAGTGCTTGGAAATTCTGGCCTCCCAGGAACTCCTGGAAACAGTGGAAATTGCTTGTCATCATAGGTGAGGTAGTGAAGGGTTTTAGTTGAGATGTATGGAATATTGGATGGATCCGGAGCGCCGCAGGCAGCTGGAGCTGGTAGGTGACAGGGTTGATCTGTAGAGTGATGCGGTATGGGCCGATGAACCTGGGTGAAAGTTTTCTTGATTCTGTGTGTAGACGTAGGTTTTTTGTTGATAGCCATACCTTGTCACCTACTTTGTACAACCGTCCCGGAGGGTGTCGACGACGATGCTGGGCGATGTAATTGGTGTTGGCACGTTGGATGGCGATGTTGGCCTGGTCCCACAGCCGTCGACACCTACGGACCAACTGTTGGGCCGATGGTACATACTGGTTCTTGATGGTCGAACATCGGAGGGTGGAAACCATGGCATACCTCAAATGGGCTTAAGTTAGTGCCGGAGGAAACGTGGAGGTTATGAGATAGTCATGACAATATCAACCGGTTTTGCACCTTAATTCATTAGACGTATTATCACAAGTCCCTGCTTGACTTGAACACCCCTTGTACATACTCCGCCTCTGTCTTTTGCACATAATAACAAGAAGTTGGACTACAAATGAAATTCAGGCTCATTCATTTACCATCTCACACATATGCATTCTGTCTCTGACTCATTTTCTTTCTCTATCTTTCATACATACACACACAGACACTCTAGAACTCTATTTTCCTTTGCATTTCTTTGTCTTAACTGTATATAAAAAAATACTATGCCTACACTCAGTGCTTATCCTGACTTTAGCCTTCATAACCTATTGGTGGAGGCCTGAGATGACCTTTAAAAAAGTTAGATTTGTTATTAAAGTTCTACAAATTACAGGCTTATTGAACATGAATTATGTTTCTCTTTAACCTGCGGGTCCTTGCATTTTAGATCAGGTTACCTTTAAATTCGAAAATTTTCTAAATCTTTTCAAGAATTTTCAAGACATCAGCACACTGATTGTTTTTAAGAAACAGTCATTTACTGGTTCAATAAGCATTTAATTAAATATTGTATAAATAAGCAATAACAATAACACCAGTAATCACTATGAATATAGGAATTACCCACATCAGCACCTCGAGTCTCATCTCCTGATGTGAATGTTACTCAGATACAATCCTCCACTCTAATAACGCTGTTTGCTTTTACACGAGTGATAAATTTTGCTTTTTATATATTAGCTTTAATATTGGCACGGTGGCTTATTTCTTGGCACTTAGTTCTTGGCACTTTTTCCCTTACACCTCCAAGATTGGGGGTTCAAACCCTGCCCTGGTCTGTATGTGTGAATTTTGCATGTTCTTCCTGTGCTTGGTGGGTGTCTTCTGGGTAATCTGCATAACACTACACTGGATACGAGGTGTAGATTATATATATATATATATTAGTACTGTATATTAGCTTTAAAACTGCCTAGGAGGTTGAGTCCTGACAGTGCCACAGCTAACCTTGCCTAAGGGGCTGTACTATTTGGGATGTGAAACTCTCCCACCCTGTCAATCATGGTGACACTAGTCAATCATGGGCATCTGTGAGCTCATGTATGCAGATTAGGGCAAAAACAATATTTCTTCGACTATGTTACACAGCATGAGCAGCATATGTGGTTAGTTGGTTGGTTGCACGTGTCTCAGACGATATGTGTGTGAGTCTTCACCTTCGCAGGTTAAATTCATATTTGAACTCGCAGGTGGAAAAAAAAGGTCTAAAAACTATTGCACTCAGATGCAGAATTCCCAATTCTTGACATTGAGCTCTCTTTGTTTAAATTAATGTTTCCTTGTCTGATCTAAACTTTTCACTAACAGAGCATGTGGTGAGATGGTCTATACCTGCCATGGACACACACACTGACCTGTTCTTCCTTTCCTTTCTCACACTTACAAACAAATGCACACTTACTACAACTGTTTTCCCTCTCCTTCTCCACACACACACACACACACACACACACACACACACACACACACACACACACACACACATACACTCTTTATCTCTCCCTCTCACTTTCACACATACACACTCTCAGACTCCATCTTTTATTCATGAATCGCAGGGCTCATCACCGTAAGGGGCTCATCTGCTTCAACTCCTGCCACCTGATGACACACTGCCGTGTGCTAACTAGCATCCTGTGCCCGCATCACTGCCTGCTCATCCCTCCGAGAACGGTACCCTTGTCTATCCTTGCTAACAACCCGCCATTTCTCCCTCTCTGTATCTGTACCCTGTCAGCAACACACATCGAGCCAACTAGCGCACAGACTCTGCAGTGACTTCTTGAAAAATTAGGAGCCACTGAAGGTGCTGGAGTTCTGCATGTGCTTTGACACAGCTGTGTTTGGATTCAGTTACAGATTTTCTTCACTGCGTATGCACTGTTATTGCTCCCTGGCACATGATGCTTAATAATTGAAGCTCAAACGTGTTTTGCCTAAGCCTTTGGCACTAAACTCTAAACACATTTACAAGGGTTTACTCATTACACACTCCTTAAACACGCTTTGCAAAACATTTCACACAATGTTCTGGCTCCTAGTAAAAAAATTCTCAATCGACTCTCGCAATACATTCAGAATACTGAAAATATTTAAATGAATGCTGAAGATTCAGGTATTATGAGACATTAGGTAATATGGACCAGTGATATTAGGGAGAACTTAACTTACTATACCAATAAAAAATAATTCATGTTGCTTCTTCATATTGAATAGTTACCATATACTGTACGTCACTTTTCTCCATTAATCAATGGAAAGGTGGCACAGGCCTGGGAAAAGCTGATCATGATCAAATCTTTGCCATTTTCTGTACTTTACATTATTGTATAAATGAATCAGCCACGTAGTGATTAGCACTGTTGCCTTGCACCTCCAGGGTCTGGGTTCAATTCCCGGCCAGGCTTGATTCCCGTCTCTGTGTGCATGTTCTCCCTGTGATTGTTGGGTTTTCTCTGAGTACTCCGGTTTCCTCCTACAGTTCAATGACATGCAGATTAGGCTAATTGTCGTTCCCAAATTGCCCGCAGTGTGTGAATGAGTGCATGTGTGTGTGCCCTGTGATGTATTGGCACCCTGTCCAGGACGTACCTTGCATCGTGCCCTAAGTCTCCTGGGATAGGTTTCAGGCCCCCCGTCTGAATACAGGATAAAGTGATATAGACGATGAGTGAGTGAGAGTGAGTGAATCAGCCACAACATTAAAACTCAAAACATTAAGCCCAATATCATGTAGTTTCCCCTTGTACTGACTGGGCAGCTCTGACCTCAGGGGGTTTGCTGAGGTGTCTGGCACTGGAACATTAATGATGGATGAATCTGACGTTTTGTCCAGCACATCCCATAGATGCTTAATTAAACAGATATCTGGGAAATGTAAAGGCCAACCTTGAAATCTTTGCCTGCTAAGTCCCATATGCAGCAGACTGTGATGCACTGGGTGTTCTCATACCTTTCTCTTGTAGCCAGAATTTGCTTTATTCAGCATTTTGTGCTACATACTGTAGGCTTTTCCATGGGCCAGCCTTTGCTCTCCATAGGCATACTTAAGCTTTGGGTGCCCATGAACCTGTTAACAGTGTACTGGTATAGAATTGATAATCAATGATATTAAGTTCACTTGCCAGTGGGATGGATGGATGAATGGATGGATAAATAGATAGATACTTTATTCATCCTGAACGAAATTTCAAACATCCAGTAGCGATGACAGTAACACAAAGGCAGGGTTGTAGAGGTGATTGCACACTACAGAGCTTATGTATAGTCAGTAGACACAATATAAATGTGAGAGCTGACCACAGTTACTAGTGAAATACTAAACTACAGGAATATATAAAAGCATATAAGTCACAAGTGATATAAAAAGTCAACAGAATTAAATTAATAATAATAAGTGAAATAAAGTGATGACATAGTGACAACTGTGCAAATAGTAATAATTGTGCAAAAGAACAGTATAAAAATGACAAGTGATTGGATCTAAGTCTATTGGCACAATATCTAATGCTGGAAGTAAGTGAGTAGACCCTGAAGCTAAAAGATAAAAGAGTTATGTAGGGAACACAGTGATATATTTAGCAGAAGAGCCTTAAGGCCTAGATCTCCCATTCCAACTTCCTATGCCCCTGTAGAGGGGTGTTGAAAAGAAAAGAGTTCTGGAAACCACAGGCTTTCCTGTAATGAAATGTTGTTGTTTAAATGAATAAATAAAAGATAAATAGTTATTTATTTATTAGCTGACATCATCTTTCCCTTACTCTTCCCTTAACCCCCTGGAATATCAGATGTTTCAGCCTAATTAACAAAATCTGTATTTTGGAGATTTCAACTTTTGTACACAGTGGCACATTCTTATCACAGCAGTGTCATTCACATATGTTTTGCTACTGCAGATTGGGAAAAATGTTCAAAAGGAGACAGAAATGAATGTAGAGGACAAGGATGACTACAGTTAGGGACTTTACCTAAGGAGACAGTCTGTAATGAAATTTAGGCTACACTAGTTGACAATGTCATGATTAGCGTATGAGAGTTTTCAGAAATCACAAGGGAAAATATATATATATATATATATATATATATATATATATATATATATATATATATACACTGCATACGATGAAGAAAAGGCTAGAAGGAAATTCAATACCATTCAATTCAGTTTTATATAGCAATTTTAGCAGTGTTCATTGTCGCAAAACAGCTTTGCAGATTTAAACATTTATGGAGAAAAATGTAAGGAGATATGCATAGATTGTCCCTGATGAGCAAGTCAGATGATGGTGGCAAGGAAAAACTCCCTGAGATGACAACAGGAAGAAACCTTGAGAGGAACCAGTGTAACCAGGGAACCCATCCTGATTTGGGTCGTATCGGATAGTATTACAACAAATCAGTCCTTGGGGTATCTGTGTGCTATAAGACTGAAAGTTCGATATAAAGTCCATATTTCCTGTCTTCTACTGTTCAGGATATGAAATGAAAAATGCGCAATGACACAGTTTGTTACAATTGTGTGATGTTTGTATGATGTTAAACCAAACCTCATTGTTAGCTACACATATTATAGATAGATCACTTTCATATGTGCATAGCTTTATGTTGTATGTTTAATGTTTCTAATTGTAGGTCTGCTGGAGCATATGTCTGCTGGAGCAGCTCTCCAAATTTGTTGTATTTGGCACAATATAATAGCAATAAAGGTAATTGAATACAGTGACCTCTTGGTAAAAGTATATGTGAGTAGGTATGTTTCTATATCCATCTCTTTTTCACTGTGTTCTGTATCCAACTGATGCAAAAGCTACTGGCCTACAAATTTGCAGCCCAGATCAATACATTTCTTGTACTGTAATTTATAGCCAGACACTACTATTCGGAAATGTACATGTTGGCTAAACAACTATGCTGTAGTCAGACAGTCATTATTTATGTCAATATCATCTGCTATTTTACACATTGGGCTGCTCTGAGCATGCTTGTACAGTATCATCTGGCTTTCATCTTACATCTAATTTTATGACAAACCATAAAATGTGAGAGCCAAAACCTAGAATCAGAATCAGATATGTACAGAGTATGTAGGGAAGAGTATGGACAAGACTATGTACAAGAACATATATATACACGGAATCATATAATGTACACATGCATTCTTGTATTCAGATGAAAACATTCTATTGTGTTATTTTCGTAATGTTTTTAAATGGTAAACCAACTTTCAGATTTGACGGGTTGCTAAAAGCTTCTCTGTTTTTTTTTTCTCTCTCAAGGGCCTCCATTTATAACTGTTTACATAGGAATCCATGTATGTTAGGGTTCAACTGATTTAAAGGGATTTAAAGACCAATTTAGGGTGTTAGATTTAACTTTTTTAACCCCTTTTTCCATCTGATAATTGCACGGGTGCTCAGACTGGCCAGAGGGTGAATGCTAACTTTCCTGGTTTTGTTCTTGATGTGGGCCAAGCATCTGTTTTAGACTCTGATCGGCTCTGGTCAGTGGTGAGGGTGTTCACACAGCTGTGGTCCTGAGGCTCTGTTAAGTACAGTTGTGATTTCTCAATCATAATTTCCCTGTGCTTACTTCACATGTTGCATGAGGTGCATGGTGAGGTGCATGGTGTGGCTCAGCAGTGATAGCTGGTGATGGTGTCATTGCAGATTACGTGTGTCACAGTGCGTTAGCCATGGAACTGTAACCACATAAACTATGGGGCTGCCCAAAATAATTTTATCCTTTTAAACTGCAAAACACTCGAGTGTATATATAAACAAACACACAAATGACACTGTACAAAGGTTTTGGGATGACTATGCTTGTGTGCACAACATTAGCTCCGTGAAGACATGTTTTTCACCAAAGTTGATGTGGAAGAACTTTAGGGACATGCACAGAACCCTGACCTGAACCCCACCGAACACCTTTGGGATGAATCGTAACACCCGACTGCACAACAGACTGCAACCGAGGCCTCCTTGCTCCTTGTCAGTACCTGACCTCACTGATGCTTTTGTGGCTGAATGAGTTCAAATCCCCACAGCTACAATCTAATGGAAAGCCATCCTAGAAGAGTGAGAGTTTTGTCACAGCAAAAAGTCAGTAAATCTGGAACAAGATGTTCAAAAGCACATATCCGTGTGTTGCTTAGGTGCTCACAAATATTTGGGTATATACAGTAGTACAAGTCTGGCACAGTCAGAAATTTGAGCTTTTAATTGTTCTGCAAAATATAACAGTTGATAATGGAATATTCTGGGTGGTATAGTGGCATTACTACTAGTACAGTAGTAGTATTGCAGGCTCGCATCTCTAGGGTCCCTGGTTCAATCCTAAACATGGGTTGCTTTCAGTCAGCATGTTCTTCCCCTTTGTGGGTTTTCTGTTCAAAAACATACAGGTACTGTAGGTGAAGTATGGGTATACTAAATTGCCATGATTGTGGATATGTGTGTGCCTGGTACATATACCATGGACTGGTATCACATTTGAGGTGAAATTTTCCACCATGCACTCGGGATAAGATTTACTAAATGCACCATGTCTGCAGAATAAGATTTACAAAAAAATAAATAAATAAAAATTGTCACTTTTATATGTCACTCTTATTTTAGAAGGATAAGCCTATTATAAAATCAAACGCATGTGTGGCACAGTGCCCTATAATGAACTGGAATCCAATGGAGGCTGTATCTTATGTATGTTAATGTCTGTAAGGAAATTATAGATTTGCTTACCCTTTTGACTGTAAAACCTTCAAAGGACATACACTGCATAAATGTCATGTTCAAATAAACAATAGACAATGTAATGACAATAATATATCAAGTAGTTTCAATCATTTCATAGTTTATACTAAAAAGTTTTAACATGAGTAACTGGGAGATCAAAGCATAGAATAAAAATAATATTTATATTATGGTATCACAGAAATCTAATTAAACCAGAAGAAACATGGAGAAGGAACATACTGTTGGCTAATGTGGTCTGTACATATATGCAGTGGTAGTAGAGTAGAATTGAAATTGAATTGCATGAATCATGAGCGCCTGATCTAATTGCTACAATCTCAAATAAATAAAAAAATGTTGATTTATCTTATACACAAAATACAATAAATTACTACAGAGTGAAATCCCCAGTGTTTATTTAACACTATTAAAGTCCATATGAGTCTAACTGGACTGAAACCTGAAGGACAGCAACAACAACCCTGAACTCTTTGCCTGCTAAGCCCCATACACGGCAGGCTGGGATGCACAGAGTGTTCTGATATCTTTCTGTTATAGCCAGCATGAACTTTTTCAGCAATTTGTGCTACGTTCGACTTTCTGTGGGATCGTACCAGAAAGGCTAGCCTTTGCTCCCCGCAGGAATATACAGTACAGTATAATCCTTGGATGCCCATGATCCTGTTACTAGTTTACTGGTGTATAATTAATAATCAGTGTTAATGTTATATGGTGTGAATGTTATGTCTGATCTGTGTAAAAACACTATAAGGTGTTAAATCAACATTGGGGATTTTTACTGTGATAGAAAATAAAGCACATTATAAACAAATATCAAAACAAAAATATCATAGTGTCGTGGTGCAATGCAGTAGTGTTACAATAGCTTTGTGTAACACCTTCTCTTAGTGTGTATATGAGAGAGTATATAAGACTACTTTGTCTTGCACTATTGTCATCTGGAAGAAGCTTTGGATCCACCAAATGCTAAAATAGGGTTTGTTCTATTTCTATATACAGGGTGGGTGAAAAGTAACTAGGCAACATTTAATGGCTATAGAACTGGTGCACCACCCCATTTTGCTCTTACTGTGCGTGTTTGGTTGGACCAGCATTTTCCATGATGTTGACTGGGACAACGCAGACCTCATAGATGGTCTTCATGAAGTTCATATCTTAACTCCATGTGATTTTTTTCCCTGTAGGGCTATGCAAATAGAGCATTTGGATGCACGGATTCAGGAGGTTCTTAGCAATATCTCAAACAAGTTCCTTCAAACGTCCTTCTGCATTCCATCTCAATGAGACCAAAGTGGAGTTGTTTGGCCTTTATGACTGGCACCATGTTTGGCAAAAAAACAAACAGCATTTTATCAGAAACACATAATAAGCACTGTCAAGCAGGGTGGTGGAGGGGTGTTGATTTGGGCGTGTTTTCCAGTCAAAGAACTTTGGCACCTTGGAGTCATTGAGTTGATCATGCACTCCTCTGTATACCAGAGTAGTCTAGAGGCAAATGTGAAGCCTTCTGTCTGACAGCTAAAGCTTGGTCATGCAACAAGACAGTGATCCAAAGCACACGAGTAAATCTACATCAGAATGGCTGAAAAAGATTAGAATCAAGGTTTTGGAATGGCCTAGTCAAAGTCCACACCACAACCCAATTGAAATGCTGTTGCAGGACCATAAAAGAACAGTGCATAAGCAAATGCTTTAAAACCTAAATGTTGTAAAGAAGAATGGGCCAAAATTATTCCACAACGATGTGAGAGACTAATAAAGTCATAAAGTAAATTACTCCTTCAAGTTATTGCTGCTAAGGATCAACAAGCTATTGAATCAAGGGGTGGTGGTGGTGGGGGGGGGGGGGGTTCACGTAGTAGTATGCATGTTTATATGCTTGCTAATACTATGGCCCGCTACAATCTGATTATTATTTATTATGTTTTTACACAAAAACACATACAATTAAAAGTAACCCCTGAACATTACTGTATGTATGTTTCATAAGAAACTTCAGAGTACACTACTTTGTGATGAAGCATGACAAAATTCATTCTTACAGTTCATGACATCAAAGAGACAAAGCAGGAAGTTGTAAAGTTAATATGGACAGTAATAATCAGCCGAAATGAGGCCAAGGTATAGTCTTATTCACTTCATTTAGGCCTTTGACCACCTTATCGATTTACAGAACACTTTATACTGATGGTAGCTCTGGTCTATGCAAAATGCTCAATTATAACTCAAAGATGGCTCAATAAGCCTTGAACCAAGTCTGTGCAGCTTTCGCAGACTTATGTGAAATGGAAATGCTATAAGCCAAAGATCTTGGCTTCTTTATTCAATCCATATTTCGGAATAGATTGAATTAGACGTGGACTGGATGGAATTTGTTCTTCATGGAAACGGTCTCTCTCTTTCAATTACACATCCCTTCTTCACTCGTCTTGGAAACACACACACACACACACACACACACACACACACACACACACACAGGCTAAAGGCTTTGCTATTTCCTGAAAACCGCTGGCAGTCTGACCCTCACATGGCTCTGGCTTTTATGGTACAACATATGTTGAGGCTTGTTCACTGGCAAAAGTGTGGTTAAGACAGTTTCGCTTCTTTGATTTACACTCTATAGACATGAAAGCATGGTTGCTTGCATAGTCTCAATCCTGTAATTTGATGTTTGAGACCTATGTTTAAGTATGATAAGGTGTGCTGTGTGCCTCTGAGTCAGAAACTTGCAGCACTAATGCTGTTTTACTGCAGTCACAATTAGAGCTGGTGAAAGTAGGCAACTGTGTTAAAGAAGCAATCAGATTTCTTGAAGGTTCATTTAAATTGTCTATGAGTGTGTGTGCATGCATGTGTGTGGTTTACATTTGGGGAAGAATAGAATAGGTGGTTGTATTGTGACTATGGGTTCCTGGAATAGGATGTGTGTATGTGTATGTGTGTGTGTGTACACAAGTGTGTGTGCACACAGTTATTTAATGAATATATAAAATGCTAGTGTCACTTGACACTTACTTAGTGTTGCAGTAGTTTTACTTATTACAGTGAATTCTTCGTCTTTAGTCTATGTGCCTGTATATCTGGATATAACACTAATATGTCATGATTGGCTTCAGAAAAAGTCTCTCTGTCCCCTGAAGAAACATGAATTGGACTTTAAGACTCCTAGCAGCTTTAACTCCAGCAGAAAATGTGAGATGTTTGGCTTATTTTGTTATCCCAGTGGTCCAGCACGCTTCACATTAATTGTGTTTGCTCAGTAGTGGTCGCCCAGGGGCGAGATAAGGCCCCATAGATGGGTTTTTCCTACCAGGCTGAAGATCAGAGGCACTTTATGACTAAAAGATTTCCTCCATGTGGATATGGGAGCACTTTTTCAGTGGTAAGGATTAACAGTGGGAAATGTTGGTTCAGGCAGAAAATCCTAGACCAAATAATATACTGATGGGTTGTTCTGGAAATACTGCATCTGTCTGTTCGGAAACATCATGTAGCTATATATTTTTTAACATGTTTATTCCAATAAACAGACGGGTGGGACAAAAAACAATCCTGGTAATCCTTGGATTTGAACTGACAACCTTCCAGTCAGTAGGAATAAATTTATCCATGAATCCAGCACAAGCACATCAATTATATCTTATGAATAGGCATGTTTGTACACCACAGTGCTCCCGAAGTCTTTAATCAGCTGATGTTGATTAACTTTCTTAAAAATCACAGTTGCATGGGCAATCACAAGTTTATCTTAATGCCATCTTTCTAATCCGTTATCATTTCTACAATAACAACTCATCCACAAGGTCTTATGTGATGAACATGCACATAACTCAAGTCCAACTTGAAAAAACGTCTTATTTAACATCAAACATCAAACAAGGTGAAGTTTGCTGTAAGGAAACATTTGTTTTACATTTGATAAAAAGGAATTCTGCAAGTGTCAGCACTTCTGACAGCAGTCCTTAAACCTGTTCCTGAAAACCTTGTCCTTTGTGGTTTCTCACTGCATTTCCCCTCCATGTCTTCAAGAACTTATTTTCGTGAAAATTCCATAAAATTAAATGAAGCTATAAATGGATAAAGTATCACATGTCATTCGTTATAAATTCTTTTTTTTTTTTTTTTTTTTTTTAAAGAAAAGGTATAATTAGTGTCAAATTGCTGTAACATGCGGAAAAGAATACTTCAGGGTACACAGTTAGTGAACAATTTTTAAACTCCTGTGTATTATCTCTACACCATGACATTGCATAATGCTTTCATTCCATTTAACAGAAGCTAGCATGGCACACAGCTTGTGCAGCTTTTGTGTAATCGAAATTGGTAGTCAGTAAAAATACAGAAGTTGCATATGTTTCATGCTAATTTATTTAGAATGTCTGGTCATTTAAAAGCTGTACAGCTGAACATGATGTCATTTTCAAAGAATTTGATATTATGATATCATAAACTATTTCTCTGTACTGTGCCTTCAAAAGAGTGCCTCAGCTGAAGAATTTATTAATTCATATATCATCAGTAGCAGTTTTATTCTGGTTATTTACACAGAGAATCCTGAGTCAATCCCAGTCATAGGGCTCTATACACACACACACACACACACACACATACACTCACCGGCTACTTTAGGTACACCTGTTCAACTGCTTGTTAACACATACTGCATATCTAATCAGCCAATCACATCACAGCAACTTAATCCATTTAGGCATGTAGACATGGTCGAGACAATCAAGAGCTGATAGAAAGGCAACAATAACTCACAATGTCTTGTTACTGACATATGATGGATCATCTCTGAAGAACGCTGGTCTGTTGATTCTTAATTTCTGCTGCAACATTCGGATGGTGGGGTCAAAATGTTGCATAAACAACATCCATCATACCCTGTATCACGTTTCAGGTTGCTGCTGCTGATGTAATGTAGCTTTGGGCCTCTTAATACCAGCTGAGCATTGTTTCAATGCCACAGCATACCTGAGGATTGTTGCTGACCATGTCCATCCCTTTAATGAACACAGGAGGACTCATTGTGTCACACATCTATAACTGTCTCAAAATGGATTCTTGAACATGATAATGAGGTCAGTGTATTCAAATGGCCTCCGCAGTCACCAGATGTCAATCCAATGTACAGCTGATTAATCTGCAGCAACTCACACTATGAACTACAATCTCTAAGGAGTCTTTCATGAATGCTGACAGATGGATAGATAGATAGATAGATAGATTTCAGACTCTTTTCAGACCTTTTTAATAATAACTACATTTAATGATTCACACTTGACAAAACATCTTTGGTAGCAGTGACAGCCTCAAGTCTGCGTGTGAAGGATGCTACAAGCTTGGCACACCTTTCTTTTGGAATCTTCTCCCATTCTTCCTGGCAGAATCGTTCAAGCTCAACCAGGTTGAATCGGCGGGGTCAGTTTATAGCGACTCTACCCAGAGATCCTATATTGTGGTCAGGTCCTCTGTTGGGTTCGGGTCACACCAGGACACCAGTGTTGTTCTGAAGCAACTCCTGTGTTTTCTTGGTGTTATGCTTTGGGTCATGGTTTTATTGAACTGTAAACCTTTATCACAGCATGAGATCCAGAATACTCTGGAGAAGGTTTTCACTGAGGATACCTTTTTATTGTATCTGCATTAATTTTCCCTTTATACTGGCTAATCTCCCAGTCACGGTCACAGAAAAACATCCACACAGCATGAAGCTGCCACCACTGTGTTTGACTATAGGAATGGTTTTAGTAAGGTCATATTTACTGCAATATTTCATGATTCCAAATAGTTAATTCTTTGTTACATCAGACCAGATGATTTTGTTTATTATGATCTGAGAGTACTTCAGGTGCTTTTTGGCAAACTCCCAACAGACTGTCGTGTGCCTTTTAATAATTAATGGCTTCTGTATGGCCACTGTACCATATAAGCCTGATTAGTGGAGTGCTGCAGTGATGGTTGTCCTTTTGTAAGTGCTTTCAGTGCTTCAAAACGTTTCTTCTCTCTTTCCCTAGATATGTGTCTGGACACAATAATTTATTGGGGTTTACAGAAATTCTCTTGACCCCAAGAGTTGAACACACACTCCATTTGC
Organism: Clariallabes teugelsi; assembly: GCA_030014215.1. Lineage (NCBI taxonomy): Eukaryota > Metazoa > Chordata > Actinopteri > Siluriformes > Clariidae > Clariallabes > Clariallabes teugelsi. The sequence goes on from JAQMYG010000007.1 coordinate 17,399,103, forward strand.
AGATTATGGTAGCACACAGGCATCAATATCCACACACGGGCGGGGTCGCAGGTAAACCCCATGCATGTGGGTGGAGCCGCAGGTACCCTCTAGTAAATTATAAGAGAAGAAATCTTTGAAAGGTATCAAATGTTTTACAGATAAACAAAACTATAAATTTTTATAGCAAACATTTATGCAACATTTAACATGTTGGAATCAAGTTTTGGATCTTCAAAACATTTTTAATGTAAGCAAGTTTTAGCATCAAATTCTGAAAATCCTCTTTTCAAAACCACTGAACTGTGTGAATGAATAGGAAATTAACAAAAACTAATGCTTTGCTATAGAAAATATTAAAAGTATTTTAATTCTGAAATAAAAGCAACTTTGGATGTATTTGTCAAGACTTTCGCTGTCACACAATAAGTTACCACAGATGAATTTCCTGATCGTGTCGACATCTGACGGTGTTGACAAAATTTCATGCTATGCTAGATAACTTCTGAAAAATACTGTATGTGGGTGTCCATTGGTTTTTGCATAATTTGCTAGATGCATATTTAATGTGCTTGAAATTAAATAATTTTACAAAAACATACCCCAAATTTTATACATTTTATGACATTTGGTTTTGACATGTTATGATTGTGACCTAGGTCGTGACCTGAAGGGGTCCTTGGAGTTTTGCTTGACCACAAGATTATCTGATTTCATTTATTTTTAGAAATGTTTGACAATGTTGGCGGAAACTCTGGGTTATGTTTTGTCCCAGTTCTCAAGAATGACTGAAGTGTCAAAAAAAAAAAAAAAGGTTTGAATACTTTTGTATCAGAAGCTTACAATTATAACAAATCACTAATCCATGAGCGCAAATATCTAATAACATCAGGTCTAATAATGATTATATAATGAATTAGAAATGAATATATAATGAACATCATGTAAAGATTAAAAAGTAAAGATCAGCACATGTCTAGCTGGAATAGAGCTGAGACCAGATGCACATTATATTAAATCAAGTAAAGCAATTAGCATGACGTGTTTCTATGATATGGGGCAATGTGATTTAATAAACATCAGACTTCCGCTACTTATCACTCCATGTGATCAGCCAGGAAGATATGTTATATTTTGCAAGCACTCAAGTTTTTGAAGTAGCTACATCTCAAAGAATATGATTAGATCTGAGTACATGTAGCTGGCGGCACCTTGCTTGAGAGCTTATAAAAGACCAAAACTGTTTGCTCTCAGGGCTTGTGGCAGAAAGGAGGGTTAATAACAGGGGATGAGCTACAAGAAGACAAAGGAAGCCTAATGAAAGATGAAACTGTCTGCTGTATGCACTGCCAAACTCTCTTTTCTTGCTTGGCAAGGGAATGTTATGCAAAAAAGTGTCATTTGGTAGGCGGTCCTAACTCTTCAGATTAGTAATTATGACCTCATTTGTTGGAAATGAAAGAAAACATATATTCCCTTCCAACATACGGTGGTGTAGTGGTTAGCACTGTCGCCTTGCACCTACAGGGTGCGGGTTCGATTCCCGCCCAGGCTCGATCCCTGTCTCTGTGTGCAAGGAGTTTCTCCCCATGCTTGGTGGGTTTCCTCTGGGTACTCTGGTTTCCTCCCACAGTCCAAAGATACGCAGGTTAAGCTAATTGGTGTTCCAAAATTGTCCATAGTCTGTGTATGTGTGTGTGCCCTGCGATGGATTGGCACCCTGTCCAGGGTGTACCCTGCCCCATGCCCTAAGCCTCCTGGGATAGGCTCCAGGTCCCCGTGACCCTGAATACAAGATAAAGTGGTATAGAAGATGAGTGAGTGAGATATTTCCCTCCAGGCTGTCTGAGTTTTGCATTTTGTTTTGATGTATAATGAGGGTGTCACAGTAATACTTAACATTATTCCGCTGACACCAGAATACATACTGTAACAGACAACCAAATAATGCCTTTCTTGACTAGCATTAAACACTTAAAGTAACAAAGATGGTACCAAATAGGCTGGTTTGATTGCTTTAGAAACTGATGATCTCTTTGGATTTTAAGGCGCAATGATATTTACAGCTTATACAGAATAGTGGAGGAAAGAAAAATAGGTATCAAGTATCAGGGGCAGCAGTAGCTCAGAGGTTTAAGGCCCTGGGTTACTGACCAGTATCTCTCTCTCTCTCTCTCTTTCTGTCAGATTCACACCTCCAGCTGTCATCAGCTCACTGTAGTCCTATAGATCAAAGACAGACTGCATATGGCACTGTCTGGAATGCAGTCATCTTTACATACTTAGATGAAGGTAAGAGCTGCACACTGTTAGGTAAAAATGCCTTCATCTACAGTACTGTGCAAAAGTCTTAAGCCAACCTTAATTTCTTCATATTAAATTAAATGAAATTGAATCAATTAAATTAAAGAAATGTGAACAAATGTTCCCTTTCAAAGGCTACTCTCGATGCTGCGTGAAAACGCTATGGGAAACATCTTGTCATGTTGCCGGTTGTGAA
>JAQMYG010000007.1:17431769-17451399 GCA_030014215.1 Clariallabes teugelsi
TTTAATGCTTTATATGTCAAGAGTAGTATTTTAAAATCAATGCGAAATTTCACAGGGAGCCAATGCAGTGAAGATAAGATAGGGGTGATGTGCTCATATCTTCTGGTTTTAGGGAGGACTCTCGCTGCTGCAAGTTCCATTCTCAACCATGCACCCAGTTGTTCTTGAAGCATTCTGTCCTCCGCCTTTCACAGCTATGGATCAGGAAAGACTTCACTTACCACACAATGTGACATTAAAGAAAAAAAACACATCTGGTTTGTTTTTAAAAATTACTATTATTAGTCTCCTATTATATTTTTGTAACCAGGAGTCTCAGCTGATCCATGCCAAGAGTACAAGTCTCATCCAGAGGTAAAGCGTTCATTTTATTATCACATCATTCGTATTATGTCATCAATATCTTGGGATATAATGCGTTTTTCGTCTCTAATAGTTATTTGGCCAAGATGTAATGTTTTAGGACTACCATCTAATATCTTGAACTGCCCTGGCTTATAACGGTTTAATAGCATTCTGTCCATAATAAGTAACATGGCTCACTGCGTTCAGGATGTGGCATTTTTTAAATGCCATCTAAGGAGGTAATGTGACGTTTATCATGAGTTAGCAGCTCTCACTCAAACAGTGCAAGAAGGCAATAATTTTCATGTGGTTGTGGATGCTGGTGTTTACATTTACAGCATTTAGCATACGCCCTTCCCGAGAGGAACAGAAGAGTTTTATATTCTCTCTCGCTCTCTCATTAAATATTATATAACATCATTAAGCTTAAATACTGTATGAGAGAAATGTAGTACAACAACTAGTTAGTACAGCAACAGAGTAAAAGTCAATTATTTTTGTTGTTGTTTATTTTTTTAGCCCTTTCTGGGGTTACTGCCCAGTTAAGTGCATCAGGAAGGGGTTGGATTTCATCTGAAGACAAACAGTGACTCAGTGTGTTCACACTGCATTTTACAGAGTGGCAAGATCAAATAAGAGGACACAACTTTTACGTTTTCATATGCATGCAGCATGTGCGCACACACACACACACACACACACACACACTATCCATGCCAACTTATCCATGCACACACACACACACACACACACACTCACACTATCAATGCCAAATTAGTGGACTAACTCCACACCTGCAAGCTTTTAACCATCACCGCTGTTGCCATTTATGGAGACCCACCCTAGATTTTAATGTAGTGCACCAACTCTTGGCTGGTTAATGGTGCACAAGGTTTGTGTTAATATGCACTGTCATGGCCTCTCACTGTTCAAAAGTGTTTTAGCTGACACTTGAAAGTTTCAAGCACTTCATGTAATGGAATCACACTTTCTCTTACTCTCCCTCACAGACATACACACACCATTGGAGACGTGTCAGTCACTTCAGTGAGTCTCTCTCTCTCTCTCTCACTCACACACACACACATACACACACACACACACACGTTGCTGTACTTAAGGGGACCAAAAATCCTGATAACCCATTTAAACTGAGTCTTCCTTACATCAACTATTATAATACTATATGTCAATTTCTAAAAATCCTACTCTATATCTTTAGATAGTAACTGATTACTGTTGATATGCATTTATTAATTAATCAGCAGGATTATGCACATGCTGAAATCAAGCTTGCCATCTAAAAACTTGCTCTGATTTTCTATGGAAAAAAGCTAATAAATGCAGCATGGATTTGAGATTTGTGAGTTATTTCCACTTTGTGCAAATTACAAGCAGCAGTCGCAAAGTGCCTCAAGTCCCAAGCACCATTTGCACTTAAAATTCGACAAATGTGACAAAAGACAAATCACTCGGATAGGAACAAATGCAGGATCTGAGAGAGAAAAAACCAAACCAAACAAACAAACTTGATTTTAGTTTCAATTTGCTCTGAGTTTATCTTGGATAAGTTTAACTCTGTGAATTGGCAAATGTTGCCAGCATGTGATAATAAGAAACAAGACTGAAGGCAGTGGTATCATTTGTCAGGAAACAACAACAACAACAAAATGAAACAACTATGAAGTTAAATTTATACTTGTACCTTAATATTTTCTAGGTGTCACTTGTCTGTCACAGCTGCAAAATAAGTGAACAGACAAACAGACAGAAAGATCTACTATAGCTGATTTTACCCCACAGGGAAAATACTGTACTTAAAATTTACAGTAAAATACAGTGTTTAAAAAAATTGCATGTGTAATACTTAATTATTATATACAGTACCGTCGAAAGGTCTTACACCACCCCTCATTTCTTTATATGAAATGAAATGGAATGAAATGATATAGATTAAATTAAAGAAATGGGAAGAAATGTTTTACTGTGACAGGCCTAAAAATGCCCAAAGATACAATTTAAAAATTGGTTATTTACGCAACAACCACAGCAGCAACCTCATTTCCCCTCTCATCTGTTCCAACCACTCAGCATTCAGCATCACTAGTATACTAATCACTGATCTGATCATCTGCACATGTTTCTCACTAGTTGATGCGTTAAGTTAGATTTTTTTTTTTATTAAAAAAATACAAGAAAGTCTGTCTCTTTAGAAGCAAAATATGAAGAAATGGGGGGACTGTGTTTGCATAGTACACATCATGTTAATGTATTATTATTATTATTATTATTAACTTGTAAACAGATTGTGTATGTATAAGTTGCACTGTACTGAAGCATGAATAATAAATTATTGGCACAGGACCATTATAGTGAGAGTCAAAATCAGGACACATCTGTGCATTGATTTTAAAAAGCATTATAGCAGCAGTCATAAATTGATTGTCAATTATTATTGGTGAAACTGATCAAATCATTTATATTTTTAAACTGATGAATACATAGCTCAATGAACCAAGGCTCCAATGTTTATTAATCATATCATGCACTGTATTTAACTTTAATACCTACTATTTCTTACCTTAGGTTAGATAACTAACATAATTTTAGAATGCATCCCTTTTTAATTTGCAAGTTGTACTCTGTTAATACAGAAAGTAAACTCTTGACCTTATTTATTAGCTATTAGAACACTGTAGTAATCTCTGTAGAATTACTGCACAAATTGTCTACCCATGCTTTGTGGAACTTTTTTTTTTTGGCATTTCCCCTTTAAAAAGAATTACAACTTTTGCTCCCACAAGTTTTAATGTCTCACCCCCACAAACACTCTGCATCTACATGACAGTCATCACATTTCATTCTCAGTATGTGACATTGTTTCTGAATGCACACTGACAAGGATTGTCCACCCATTAGCTGATAATTAAAGCCCCCACTTCAGTGTCAATCGTCTCCCACCCTCACACAGACATTATGCTAAGTATCTCAGAATCTTCCCTCAGCTGGACGTTTTTCTCTGCTGGAGGAGCACTCCATTGTGCCGTCCATGACATGAACAATGTCCTTCTCTTTTTCTCTCTGCATCCCAATAGGCCACAGAACAGCAGACCTGCTGTGTGTGTGTGTGTGTGTGTGTGTGTGTGTGTGTTGGACAGCTCTGACCTGTCACCACAGGATTCTGAGACAACCAGTCAGATGTCAGTGAAGCACGACTCCTTCAGATTCCTCTCACTGTCTCCCAGTCAATGCAATTCATTTCAATTCCATTCAAGGTGCTGTACTGGCATTGCAATTATGTCTGTGTTTGCTCAGGTTAGATGTAACCTATAAATATTTATGAACAATAAATTAAGAAATGAAACCATCTGGAATTTTGATTCATTGCAAATCTAGAGATCAACCATGGTTTTGTGAAGCTCGCTTCATTAGCTGTGAACTAGATTAGGGCTGCAACTAATGACTATTTTTATAGTTGAATAGTCTATAGATTTTTTAAATTAATAATTACTCATATTATGAGTTGTGCCACTATTCAATACCCATTATTTAGCCATGAGAATTTAAATATAGTGTAAGGTATGTGCTAAATAAAAATGAAGACAATAAAGATGAACAAAATAAACTTTTAATGAGCTCTGTTTCTGAAACAAAAGGCAACTAAAAATTCCAATATTCCTTCAGGAGTGGCACCGGGTGTGGACTTCTGGTCCATTCTCCTCTGACCTCTGGCATCAACAAGATATGGTTGTGCATGAAAACTCCAGTAGATCAGCAGTTTTTGGGAAAACTCAGACCATCCTGTCTGGCACCATCAACCATACTATGTTTAAAGTAATTTAAATCACATTTCTTCTGCATTATGATGCTCGGTTTAAAATTCAGCAGATGGTCTTAACCACATATATATGCCTGACTGCAGATTAAATATTTGTTATACAGGAAGGATGGAAAGTAACTGGGCATTTAAAATTGGCAATAAAGTCCATATTTCTAATACAAATTGTTGCAACAAATTGTACATGTACTGTATTACATAAGAACATGAAAGCAAACATTTAAATTTCAGTGTAGGCACCGGTCGCGGAACATCAATATCCTGAAAATATGCTGGTCTAACCATGCATGCACAGTAAGAGCAAAATGGGCTGGTGAACCATGGGGTGGTGCTCCAGTGATACTACAATTTCTATAACCATTAAATATTGCCTAGTTAACTTTCACCAACCCTGTTTTATGGTTTTATGGAGGTCAGGGGAAGCTCTGTGGTTAAGCTGTTGGACTATGGTCCAGAAGGTCCCAGGTTCATTTCCCAGCACCACCGAGTTGCCACTTTTGTGCCCTTGAGCAAGGCCCTTAACCCTCACCTGCCTCAGATGTATAGTGAAATCAAATGTAAGTCGCTCTGGATAAGGTTATCTGACAAATGCTGTATAACTAATAGGTCTTGATTATGTTCTGGTTGAGCCAGTATCACTGCAACTCACAACTCAACACTGTTTATCTTTATCTTGCTGAAACATTTCTGTCCTGATGGAAGTTGTGTCTTCCAGGAGGACTCTGTTCCATGTGTTAGACACCAGCTGTGGTAATAATTTTGTTGTTTGTGTTCAACAGTGCAGTTCCAAACAGTAGTAGAATCTATGCCAAGGTGAATTGAAGCTCTTCTGACATTTTCTCAGAGTATTTGTACAAGAAAATTTGGATGGAAATGCAGCCTGTCTCTCTTTTCATTGCTTCCCACCGTCTTTCATGTATGGTAATACACATGACAGGTCTAAAACCTAAACCACAATAACAAATAACTTCTCCATACTACCCAGGATGCACTGGGGTCCATTGTATCACCACTCATTGTTATGCAGCCTTTTGAAGGATGGTGAACCTTAAGGATGGCCCCTAACAGTCTCCTTTGATTGATGGCAATAGGGTTTAGTGCTAGACCATTCAAAACCTTGGGGAGTAATATAGGTGTCATGAGAGGGTGTTTGAAGGGAGGGTGCAAAGGTAAAACCAGGCAATACTGCTTTTTTGTAAGAAAATTTAGGATTTTTTTTTACATCAATAATTAGCTCTTTCCCCTTATTTACATGACAAAATATATCTACCTTGCTATTAAGTTAGCCAACAAGGACTACATAAAATTTTGACATTTGAAATTTGGAATAATTTTGTTTTTTCCACAATTTTTCAGTCTAAAATATTAAACAAATTACATCAGTATACATTTTTTTTTAATTTAATGATTCATTTTTTAAAGAGCATTAGGCAATTTAATATCAGTCCCAGCTGAAGGGAATATGCTTAGACTCCAATGAAAAATGTTTGGGCAATATATGTAATATCTTAGTACCGAATTTCCAAATATTTTTATTTGTAAAACAAAAATGTTACTAAACCATAAATAAAATGCTGAGTTTGTCAAAAATATAGGTAATATATTTAGAAGTCAATGTAAATTTCTTTAATACTTTTGGATTGCTCATATTATTTTATATTAAATTTGTACTCCACCCAAAAAGAAAAAATTAAAAGTGTTATTTTTCTTGTGACATCAATCCTAAAAAAATATATATCATGTGCTGGGAAAGCACCAATGAATTGGTGAAAGAAGCACTTTTACTGTCGAACCAGAAGAAGTATATATTGGTGCAATGTTAACCAACAATCTAACATAGACTGTGTGTGTCCCACTATGGTCCTTAACTTTACTCTATATTGTAAACCTTTAAAATGGCAGTCAGATTCAAAGACTGTGGGCCAAGCATGGCTTGTTGCCTGGTTTCATTGATCCAGCCATATGAATAATAAAGATATGCATAGACATGCAGTGAATAATACTGAACTGTCTAATAATACCAACTACTCATCATTCTCACTCTGGTTCCACTATTAATTTTCACAGCAGGTCCGTAGCATAGCGACCGCCTCTTGTCCAGTGCGCATAAAGTTGTATCCCACATCTCAGCTTTTGAACACCTGTCTGCTGTGATTTGGAGTTTTAGCCCCATCTAAAACATCTTTTGTAAGATTCATTATTTGTGAAGTGTGAATAAAATCTAAAAATCTGTCTCACATTGATGTCTAAAATATGCTTTAAAAAAAGAAATATTGATTTATATGTTATCTAATGTTTTCTTTTCTTACTTTCTTTCTTTCTTTCTTTCTTTTTTTTAATAAACTGCTTTAAATTTAACTTTTGCTTAATGGTTCACAGAAGTGCAAATGTAGCCTAGACAGAACTGGTACTTTTGTTGTTATCCACCTAAGGGAACTCAATTTTATGTTGACTTTTGGGAAATCCTATTTTCCAATCAGAAAGTCACATCAAATCAGGTATTAGGTCTATTTGAGTAATGCATATTTTTAGATTCCTAGATCAATTAACTAAGATGAAAATGTCCTCAAGTATGTTGAAGGATCAGGAAGATAAAGTATTTATCAACCAATTTTTGCAAGAATTGAATATTTGCTGGTTTTCACCTACTGCACAATATTGACCATAGTGCAAAACTAACCCATGCGTCTTGATACCTGAATTGATAAGACGGGTCACATTTCTGAAAGCTTAACTAATAAATCACACTGTAGTGTACAATGTGTATGTGCATGTTGTATTTTTGTTTTGTTCCTAGGGAAAGTCTCCGGATCCATCGAGAAGCTGAGCAGGATAGTTACTAAACATGAATGAATTTAGTACAGAAAAGAGATTAGTATTTACAGTACAGTAACCCTAACCCTGTACTGTATGTATCAGCTGTTTTAGTCTGTAACTTAAGGACTGGATGTAAAGTGCAGTATATTGTGTGAGATTCTGGATGTCTATGATTATGAATACACATGTTTCATGTTAAAAGAGGGGAAATTACAACTAATAAAAAATATTCTGTGAATGTATTAACTTCATTTTGCTTCTTGTAAGAACTTTATTCTTCTTTTTTTCAATAAGACTTAACTTTCACATTACTACTTGTCTCCTACAATAGCTTGTCAATCAACACATTGTCTCAGGCTAGACGCGTATTAGCAGCTCGTCCACTCATGGGTGATTGGCCATGCTTTGAAGCCTCTCAATAATGGTTGCCACTGTACTAAAATAGCATTAGCATAATGTAGAGCTTTACATAAGTGTAATAATTGTGTTGCATAAATTTCCAGTTGGTCAAGAGGATTCTCTGTAGACAAGGTTGCTTCCAGACTGCACCACTAGGGAATAATTATAGGATATGCGGCAGTTGGCAGGGTTGCCCTCGCTTTGAACATGTAGGGTGCATTCTAATGAAACACAGCCCTATCAGTTCATGCACAGGCTAAAAGAAAAATAAGTCCCCACAAAGATATGTTGATTATAGAATTTAAACTGGGATGCACACTGCAAAGTATAAGCATTTAAATAGAATTACATTATTTAGCATTTAATGCCTATGTTAATAGTCTAATACTCACTGAACTTTGGCATCCCATGGAATAAATGTATTGATAACTTTTGTACATCATAAACAAGTTTGAGTATCAAAGTCTTTCACCTTTTATGGCCTATAATTCCTTAAATTGAAGTTTTGATGATGGTTGTAGTGACTAACACTTCTGTCCATGTGGCGTTAAATTTGGTTATGATCTGGTGACCTGTGAAGGCAACAGTGTGTAATTTAAATCATTTTTGAACTCATCAAACCATTTAGTGAACCCTCATGCTCTATGAATGAAGACATTCTTATTCTGCAACAGACCACTCTCACTGAGATAAAAAAAAAAAAAAAAAAAGTTTCATCCTAAGTTGAAAGGTGATCAGGCAGAATAACTTTATATTTATTATGCAGTGATTCTCCAACAGGATGACAGAGCAATAAGGGCAGTTACACTTTGCACTGAAGTGAGTGCATGGACGTGTGTGCTTTTCTCCCAGCACAAGGATGAACAATGATAAATGGACATATTAGTGCTAATTCTCTGGAGGATAATTTCATTATGCTGCCCATAAAGAGGACAGATTAGCGTGAGGGCGAGACACTCCCATGTGTTCTTAAATTGTATCTTCACCCGTCTTCCGTTTGAAACTGTCGCCTGTTCTATTCAGACTGAAAGATGTGTGTTGTGGAAAATTTGCACAAATGATTTGTCAGTCTTGTCTTCTACAGCTGATATAAAACTACTTATTTATACACTCATTCATCAATAGTGTCAGTTATAAAGACTTTGCAATTTGGTCCTTATTAGGTTTAAAAATTCTAAATTGCAGTTATGAATAAAGAACATTTTTATGTATTCAGAATTTTAGGTCAATAAATTATGTATGATGCCTTAATTAAAAATTTTGGCAGACTGTTTTTGAGATATTTTCTTGTGCTGTCAGCATGAATGATCTTGTTATGATTTCTGATGAAGTACTGTGTAAACCTTCAGTCATTTCTTCATGTTTATAAAGTAGCCTTTTTGATCTGAGCCGTAAGCATATGTAAGCACACTGTTAAAAAAAAAAAAAAAAACGGTGATATTTTCATCTTACCTAAAGACTTATGAAACACTACTTGGGGAATTAATGCTATTTGGATTTAAATAAGCCAATATTTAAGAACATTTAGTTAAATAATTACTGCAGTTATGGATTAATGAGTCAAAATATTGGCCTGCGTCAAGCAAAGAAAACATTGGTTACAAAGAAGGAAATTGGTTACAGTTATTACAGTTATTGGAATTCGGTTATGAACTGTCCAAAACATTATTAAGACCTGGAAGGATAGTGTTGAACAGTCAACTTTTCAGAACATATATCATAGAAATAAAAACAAAAATTACCCTGATTGGAGGTGACAAAAAATCAATAATAGAAATCACAGCTATATATAATTATGGAAGTAAGTACGTTTCCAAACACAATGCGATGTGTAGCCTCATGTTAGTGAGGCTAATCAGCAAAAAAAAATGGCTTCAATTTACTAACTTTGACTTTGAGGGAATGTAAATGTATGGGCTGATGAGTCCAGACTAACCCTATTTCATAGTGATGGATGTTTATGAAGAGCAGTACAAGAAGTGATGTACCTATCGTGCATAGTGCCCACTGTACAAGCCTCTAGAGGGAGTGTTATGATCTTGTATTGTTTAGTTGTTTAGGTCTAGGCTCAGCAACATTATGTGGCAATAAAATGAAGTCAGCTAACTGAATAACCAGGTTATCACATCTATGGTTTTCATTTATACTCTGATGGCATGGACAAGTTCCAGAACAACAATAGACATCTTTTCTGGCTTCAAATTGTAAAACAGTGTTTCTAGGAGCATGAGGAATGTTATTTTCACACATGAATTGACCTCATCTTGACCCAATGGAAAGTCTTTGGGATGTGCTGGAGAAGACTTTATGGAGTGGTTTGATTCTCCCGTCATTGTTATATTAACTACTGCAGTTGGCTCTCAGTCACCTCGGCTGGGATCGTCATTCATGGTTTTGCACCATTCAAATGTTTTTCTGTTGCTAAGAGTCTCATCACCATACTGTGCTTGAATTCTCCTGTAAATGTCAATTGATTTTGTACCCTGTCCAGGGTGTACCCCGCCTCGTGCCCTAAGCCTCCTGGGATAGGCTCCAGGTCCCCGCGACCCTGAATACAGGATAAAGTGGTATAGAAGGTGAGTGAGCAAGTGAGTGAGGTGTACACATACTAACACACACAATTATACCTTACAGATAATACAGAAGCCAGTCAACCTCCATCACATGTCTCTGGACTGTGGGGGAAACTGGACTACCTGGAGGAAACCCACAAAGCAGAGGGTTGGTTGGGTGGCAATACATGACAAAATGGCGGGTATTTAATTGAGTAATAAAATAGAGACAACAGGTGTATTCATAGATATAAAGAGGGAGAAAACTTCAGAGTAATGAGTGAACACGATTGGAGCAATCACTAGTGTTACAACTGAGTTACTCTCCTCTAATGGGTACAAATTATTTAATTGTTATTGTTACATTTAATTACTTAATGTATTTAATTACTTAAACTGTCCTACATAAAAAAAAAACTAAAAAGGTAAAAAATTACATTACAAGAGCTTGTTACCCTTCCTGATTGCCCAGTCTACATGCAGAATAAAGTGGAGCTGTTACTGGGCCAGTGGTCAAAACCACTGCCCAATGGAGACTGAAGCTTGCTCAAAAGCTGGTTATGTGATTTTTTCAGTTGTGTTGTTTGTTTTTAACAAAACACCTACGGATCTAAAATGTTAGTCCTAAAACTAATGTTAGTCCTAATAGTATCCTAATACAATTCTGATGCACAACTTCACTTGAATCGACCTCTGTTGATTGCCTTTATCAATTAAGCAGTAAAAATAAACAACAAAAATTTGCTTTTGCACCAAGTGGAATGATTTCATACACTTGACTGTTCAATCAATTACTCTAAATTGTACTTGCCAGAAGTGATTTGCTCCCTTAGCTCACTTGCATTCATGGCAAGTCACAGTGTCAACACCCTAGTGTGCCAGGATAAAGAAGTGTTTTAAGGTAATAATCCTATTGAGGATAGCTAATATGGTGCAATTTTGAACCCTAAATCTGACAACAATCTAAAGCTGGAATCCATATTACCTTATAAGCCTTGACCGAACACATAACTGTATTATCCCAATACATTTATGAATAAAAAGGTCAGAATGATGCTGATTGAGCAAACAGACACACACACACACACACCATATATACATGGAAGCTTTCTGGAAATCTCCTCACTCCTTCAATTTCATTCTGCAACTGGGCAACTCGTTTAGGCCAAATGAAATATTTATTTTCCAATAGCAACAGGCATATTTAGGCTGAAGCAATAGTTTCCCCAGGCAGACGTTTTCTCTAGAGCTATAAAACATCTGTGTCTGCATTGCTGGAAACAATGCAAAAGGGAAATAGACCCTGTAGGTACATGGAGTGTCCACTCAAATTTACAGATGAACACATACTCACATCTGGTGGCTGAGGATTGTTTGTTGAATTAGACCCAGACCACAAATCATACCTAGTTACAATTCAAATCATCAAGGGTTACATATTTCCTGTTAGGAAAAATTAATTCTTTTTCATATCCAAGCCAATTTCTTACCATGGGATTTGAAAGCAAATGTTGTGTTTTCACTTGTGGGATTCCATAAATAGCAATCATGTGAAATAAAAGGGTGTAAGGTGAAACTCACGTATTACTGGGTTTCTGGGAAAATCCCACTTCAAGCCAATACTTTGCAAAAGCTGTATATGTGTTCCTGAAAAGTGAGAATTGTGTTGCTTTCCACAGCAATTGTATCGTGCTGTAACTGGACTTTAAAAGCAAAGGACAACCATCCTGATTGTAAAAGACCACGCCCATCTGGATTGAAATGTTTCACCGCGGGATAAGTTTATCAGAATAACTGATTTGCAGAGACACTTTCCTCTAAGGAGACAAACCCTGACAGCCAAATACCTTCAACAGTATTTTCTTTAATTTGTGACCTGCCTTTATACCCAGATCAGCCATAACATTATGAACACTGAGAGGTGAAGTGAATAAAACTGATCACTAACTATAAATCAGTAAACTGACAACAGAAGGATGGGCATCCAAGGCTCATCTATGCCAGCAGGGACCAAAGGCCCGCCAGTTTTTTGGGCACAAATCACACAAAAAGTCAACGCTGGCCAAACAAGTCAGATCAATGGAGGCCCCGCGCCACAACCCACAGCATCCAAAGGATCCGCTGCCAATGTCCTGGGGCCAGATGCCACAGCACACCCCCAGAGATCTTGTGAAATCATGCCCTAGGGGACAGAGCTCCTGCAATAGCACAAGGGGAACCTACGCAATATTGGTCTTAATGTTGTATGTTGTTATGTAATGGCTGACCAGTTTATGTTTTTAATCAGGTGGTTTAGAGAAGTATTATTATTATTATTATTATTATTATTCAGTCAATTAGATGTGTCAAAATGCTAACTAAACAAGGAAAATACAGGAAAACAGAGCATCGAAACAAAACAAGCTTACACCAAAACCCAGACACATGCAAAAAATTACATGTAAGAAACAAAACAGTATAAATTGCATGTACATAAATAAAGGTGAAGATATGAAAATAATTAAAAGGAAATAGGTTATATAGACAAGTCTCAAGTAAAACTAATGTGGAGCTGCAGAAAAAAATCTATATACAAATGAAGCTATACGGACAACTATTGACAGCTATCTCTGACACTTACCTTCATAGCTTTGTGCAAAATCTACCTTAGTACTGTATGAATTCATATAAATGCCCGATCATGACATTATGTTTCCACTTTGACTATATTTTCTCTACCTATATACAGAGCTATGTGATTCATCATCCTCATGTCACTACTGATTTGCACTTTCTGTCTGCCACAGCTTCTGTTCTCTTTCTCACTGGAAAGGATAAACTCTCCATGACAGTCCTCCCTGTCAAATATAAGAACTTTGACAGATGTTCCAAGGCACGCAGGTTGCACCTTCTCCCCCTTCAGACACTCAACGTGAATTTGATTAGAGATGCAAATAACAATATTATGAAATGAAATCTATTAATCCAAGGCACTAGGGCTTCATGTCCCAGGAGAACAGTCAGTGTACCTCTAGGAACCTTTAGGAAACTCAAATCCATATGTTTACAGGTGATATTTTTCGGGTTGGGAAGGAGTTTATCCATTGACTAGGAGATTTGAATATATTTAGCAAGCATGTAACATTATTAATTTAGGGGAAAATTATGCATGCTTTATGTTATCAGTCTTTGTTTGTTTTTATTACGATACACCGAAACACTGAAAAATAAGATACTGTAACTAAGACATACATACCTGATGAATGATTTATAGCTGGATAGCAGTAGATGATTACAGTAGTGGAGGGCTACACCAGCAGTGTGGTCTGTCTGGAAACAGGAAGTTACATTCTTAATGCTGTATTCCGAAGTGAGTTAAGTGTGTAGAGTAAGGATTATGATACTGAAATAGTGCACATTGATTCAGATGATTCAGGCTTCTGAACTTTTTTCATTGGCAATTGAGGATGTTTCCATTTTATACTCTGCTGTTTACTCTCAGACTCGAAGTTATGAACCCATGTCTCACCACCAATTACTCTCTTTAAGAAACTTTCACCTTCCTTAGAGTATCACATATCCAAACATTCTGTTTATGCTCTTCTGTGAGTTGTATCGGTATGCCCTCAGACCACAAAAAACTAATCACTACATGCTGCAGTTCTTTCATGCAAACTGGGGCAGCTATTTTTGCTCACACTGCTGTTACAAATGAACTGATGTAACACGTTCACACCTGAGTGCGGATAAATTTGGACTCACCCTCGTGTGTATATAAAAAATTCATTTGCTTTGATATTAATTAAATTGACATTGCACAATTATGATTTTAAAGCATGAAAAAATTGTATATCCAATCGATTTAGTATAACAGGTTTGAATTAAAAGTTGAAACTTAAAAGTGCATTGCACCATTAGAGCACAATTAACAAATAATGAAAAATAATAGGATGCTGGATGAAATGCTATTTTTAAGCTGTAAAGTAACAAATGAATAATATAATTTGCAGTGATAAATGTGGTAATAACATTTCCACTATTTTTTAATCAGTGTTGTATACTAGACTCCATGCCTCCATCCATCATCAGGGGGCCTGGAACATATCCCAGGGAAGATAGGGCAAAATATATGCACCCTGGTGGAGTGCCAACCCATTGCAGAGCACAAGCACAAGCACTCACACTCACCCACTCCTAACCCTGGATGTGCAAGGTGACAGTGCGAACCGCAAGGCCACTGTTTCATTATATTAGACTCCATTTGGATATTTATTCCAATGCTTGCCATGTTAGTTTAAATGCAAAAAAATTTCTTATTAATGCATTGTTAATTTAGTTCTTCTTCCATCCCCTATTTTCAATCTAAAAGGTAAGTCCATGTGCATAAAGGTGGTGGTCTGGACACTATTGAAAACTCCAGGTTTAGTTTACATTCAAGTGATTTACATAATCTAAATGAGGAGGAATAAGTATGAACACCAATGCATGAACCATGCCTGAATTATGTGTGTAATCCATCTCTGCCTAAAAGTACCTCTGTGCATAAATATCAACTACACTTTTGGACTTAAGATACCAACATAATGAGTTCTCTGGTTTGTCTGTTATATAACCCCTTAGAGAGAAAACACATAAATTATCCAAAGAATTCCTCAAGAATCTTCCCCCACCCTAATAGTGTACCCTTGGCAGTGTATCAACAAACTTTTAGGTTTTCTTTTTCTCTGTGGCACTTAGATAACTGTATTCCATTTGTTTTCTACTCCAGAAATTCATCTTAAGAATGTTTTTGTCCACAGTTCGGTAAGTATTGCCTTATGAAATTGTCCTTTACAGCATGGCCTGTGCAGAGCTGCCTTAATAGTACAGAAAATTTGTTACATACTAATAAAGCCTGTCTCCCTGATGACTTGCTGCATATAAATTCAGTAAGATTGCCTAAACGTGTACACCAGGTTCCTAGCATTAATGAGACATCATGAACTAACTGGTGAAACTAAGTTAACCTACAAAATAAGTGAAGAAAATGTTCAGAAGAATTAACATCCAACAAAGCAGTAGCGTAATGAGCATTTACGTCCCACACTGCCACATTGCTTCTCAGCAGTGACTCATTTTTTGTACTGATATAAGCTTTGCTGAGAACAAAAGCTTCTTATTAAATAGACAAATTAAAACACAGGCATCATCTCACTCAGTAACCCCACTGAGTATAAGCAGATGCATGCTTTTCACTAGCCTGCAGCAAGTGTCATTGCGACTGGCAAAAACCTCATAACCCCACACTGTATATACAACTGGGGCCACTTTGAGTGGGCGTGTGTTGACTAGCTAAAGCATTTAAAAAGGCTTCACATAACCCTAATCCAATCGCAAAACCATATCTCTTAAAAAATGTGTCAATGTCATAAAAATATGACACATAAACCACATTAAAACAGAAAAATAATTTTTCTAATAATTATCATTAGTAGGTCCATTTCTTCTTATTCTTTTTTAAAGCTGATTTATGCCAGCTACCTGT
Source organism: Clariallabes teugelsi (assembly GCA_030014215.1). NCBI lineage: Eukaryota > Metazoa > Chordata > Actinopteri > Siluriformes > Clariidae > Clariallabes > Clariallabes teugelsi. The sequence continues at coordinate 17,447,224 of JAQMYG010000007.1, forward strand.
GGAGTACATATTTGTTTTATAGAATAAAGGTTATTTCTTATTAGTTATTTCCCATACATAGTAGTCAATAGATAATTAATTATACGTGTGTGCACAGAACTTATTCAGGATTTGCAGCTATAATGGGCTTTTAGAGTTGCTTTTCCACCTGTTGCCATGTTTCTGAAAGGTCAGTGGAAACTCACAAAACCCAGACAGGTATGGAGACAACATGCAAAACTACACAAACCTAGCTAAAGACTGAATTCTGGAGTACCAACACTGCCAACATGTAAAACATGTCTGCCAACATGGCACCGACATGTTTTATATAGTTTGTAAGTTGACAATTTATTATGTACATCTTTTCCTTCCAGTACTATCCCTTTTTTATTAGATAAACCTACCACATACTGTAGGTGAAGCTGTGTGGAGCAAGGTAATAGGCAGCACCATGTGCCAGGCTCATCTACCCAGTCCATAAATGGATAAATGCCACAACCGAACCCCCACTGACTAAATTATTTGGTTGGTGGACACGACCTTAGCACGATCATTACACTGTCTTGATAAAAGTCTGCCACCTTCACAAGTCTTACAACTACTAAGTTTCTTCCAAATACAGTAAGGTTTAGAGCTGTCAGTGTATTACAGATGAATCATGCGCGCGTTAACATTATGCGACGCGGGGGGTGCACGCGTTAATATTATGCGACGGCAGTGCGCGCGTTCAGATCATGCGCCGCTGGGGTGCGCGCATCCTTTAAATTAGCATGTTTGTTTTGGCATCGGTCCGGATTTAACCGTATTTGGGTCCGGATGCGGACCGGAGTCCGCCTATTGAGTACCCCGGGTATACATGATGTAAATACACTGCATACTAATACGCAGCACACAATTGTGAGCTATATAATATAATTTTAAATCACATTAGGCCTCAATGAAGAAAAAAATCTGAATATACAGTGTTGACATACAGTATTCACATTCCAACCAGTTATTATATTTTGTGTAAATGTTATATCGCATAATACACTGCAGGTATTACTTGAACACTTCTGCTTCCAAATCTTGATGGTGTAATAGATGGTTGCTTTCATATTAAGTTATTAATGTGGACTTCTCACATTTATATACAATCATTAATGCAATATACTGTATACTGATCATTAATACAATCTCATTATTATACAAATTTCATAGCATTGATTATTTTACATCACAAGAAATGTCCAGCCCAAGGCCACTAAATCAGATCCCAAATTCAACAGATCACAATCTGATTGAGCACCCATGGGATGTGCCAGGAAAACAAGTCAAATCCTAAACAATTTTGAACATACTGTTTTGTGATGTAATGTTATGGTTGTTCAGTGTATGTTGACAAGCGAGTTGGTGGCTGTTGATGTAGACATCTAACAATCCATCTAACATGGATGGCTATTGATGTTCACATCTAACAATCCAGCTAACTAAGCTTACATAAATCTGTACAAGAGAAACCACATTTGGATTAAGATCAGATTCGGCTCCACCAATCTGTAAATTAATATGTTCCGAAATGTATATCCAGTCATGTTTAAACTTTAGTGCCCCTTCTTTCAATGATATGTTTTTTGCGTAAAAAATAATCTGATTGTAGCGGGTCTAAGTATTAGGAAAATACAATCTCGGAGGAACAACATATTTTTTACTGTGCCATTATTTAATATTTAGCAAAAATTAAGCCAAAAAGAAATAAGGGCAAGATGTAGTACCCCCGGATTCAATAGTTTGAAGATCCACCTTTAGGAAGTAATCATTTCCTGTATGACTATCAGTCTTTCATCATTTTGGTCCATTTCTTTACAACATTGCTTCAGTTCAGTATGGTTTTTGGGTATTCATTATGCACAGCTCTGTTAAGGTCCAGCCAACGCATGTTATGTTAGGGTCTGGACTTTGACTAGGCCATTTCAAATCTTTGATTCCTTCATTTTTTTTAGGCAATCTGATGTAGATTTACTGATGTGGTTCAACCCACCGTCTTGTTGGATGACTGAATGTTGACCAAGGTTTTGCTTTTGTACAGATGGCCTCACATTTGCCTCTAGGATACCCTGGTAGACTGCAAGATGCCCAGGTCATCTGTTTGCAAAATAAGCCCAAATAAATCACCTCTCTATCACCATGCTTGACAGTGGGTATGAAGTGTTTAAAATGCTGTTTGGGTCCACTATATACTAACAAATACACATAGAATTACAAGAGGTGGCACAATATATTGCTTTCAGGTTCAACCTTAGAAATCTGAATAAACTGAATATACATTTGCTGTCCAGATGGTCTCCTTAGAAAATGTCTTACAGTGTTGTCAGTTTTCATTTATAGATGGTTCTGAAGGAGTTGTTGGAGGGCAGATTGTACATGGCTTGTGTTCACCCAATGTACGAGAGAGTTTATGATGTCATCTAGATATACGAACACATTGCAATTTAACATATTCCATAAAACATTGTTAAACAAGTTATGAAAAACTGCTGGAGCATTGATCAACCCAAAAGACAATCAAATATTCGTAGTGGCCAGTTGGAGTATTGAAGGCCATCCATTCATTACTCTTGTGGATAGGCACTAAATGATAGGCGTTAAGGCGATAAGGATAAAAGCATGAGTCTGATGACCATGATATGAAGATTTAAACTGTCACATTTCCTGTGAGTCAAACTTCACAGTATGTGTTCAAGCTAACAATAAATATTTAAACAATCATTTTCATTTTTTTTTTCTTACTTTTTTTCTTTAGTTTGATTTTTTATTAAGACCTACAGTACATGGAAAATATGGAATGCAAACATAAGAACATATTTATTACCTTAAGTTTGCATTGAGAAAGGGCATTTCATGTTGTCTTTTTTAATCTAGCCACAAATGGCTTCCGACTTCTTCGCTTTTAACAGTGCTACTATTATACAAAGGTCTTGTTTCTATTTATGCCAGGTTTTTTTCTACATGAGTCTGACTGATGACGTAAGCAGAGCGTAGTCTTTTTCTTTAATCACAGGTCTATTGTTTGAGGATCTTTATTGTATAATTTGACATGAAAAACTCATTATCACACAGTCTGTTATTATAGTCAGCCAAAATGTTATTGCGATCATATATGCAGTTTAACAAGTAATAATCTTAAACGCCTGTTAAAATTACACAGTGGACTTTACTTGCACAGATTTTATTTTTGTATTGTATACTTGCATTTTTCCTATTAACAATAGTTGGTGTTGCACAGTAGGAGGTTGAGTTTCTCTTTTTAAGGTGCAGTTTTCCTACCCTGATTTTTTTTGCAATGTTTATTTTACAGTGCCTTTGTCACATTGCTCATTAGGAGTCTAGTTTTCTGCAGAAAAATATTGTTTTACACTTTGGTAGATCAAGCCTTAATAAACATCTGAATCCTTTTATTTTCCAAGCTTGGAAAAGGGAAATGATTGAATTACAAGTTTTGAATAACTAGTAATATTTTTTATGGAACTGATATCATTTAAGCTTAATGTTAGCATTGATATTTTTCAGTGCAGTGGTTATTCTGTGGAATCGGACTAAGCAGATATATAATTTTTAACTGGTATATAATTGCTAATCAATGCTATTCAGGTCAGCTGATGGTGGTTGTGGCTGATCAGTGGATATTATTATTATTATTATTATTATTATTTATTTTTTCTTTCTTTCTTGATGGCAATTGTTTCCATGGTTTTTAAATTTGAAATGCTTCTCTGGCTCTGGCTCCTCTTGCCATGACTTCACAAGAACTCTGGGGGTGTCTTGTGGTGTCTGGCACCAGGATGTTAGTGGTGGCTCCTTTGGGCGCTGTGAGTTATCTGGTGGGGCCTACATGGATTAGATTTGTTTGTTTGACAGATTTTTACAGATGCTTGTTTCGAACTGAGACCTAGGAAATTTGGAGAATAGATCAACAACTTTAATTTAATTCAGTCTTAATCAGAATACACTTGCATTCTTTAAATCAATAAACTACTTAAAGACTCCTGGACGTACGCACAACTTAACCCGCGCTCAGTTCCGCTCAGTTCGTTTGGTCATATGCTGAAAATGCTTTGCATGACAAAGCAAATTTTTGCAACATTTTAGTTCTTAAAATTGGGCGTTCGTATGCCGAGGTATCATTGTACCACTGTAATGTACACTGTTAAGCAA
>JAQMYG010000007.1:17451499-17486556 GCA_030014215.1 Clariallabes teugelsi
ACACATCTCAATATCAACTGTTCAAAGGAGATTAATGCATTTTTTGGATGCCTTCAGCATTCCTTTACAATGTAGAAAGAAATTAAAATCAGGAACCCTCATGGAGTTAGAAAGTGTTCTAAAACTTTTGAATGGTAGTTCAATCATGGCATTACATCAAGTCTTTTGTGTCCGAAGGCAAGACTGACAGATTTTCACTAACAGCAGAAATCAATTAGAATGACATGTAGTGTTTTCTTTGCTTTGTATGTAGCAAGAATAATTTGAGTGGTATGGCAGTAGAATCATCATTCAAAGGACATGACAGGACGTGTGCCAAACCAGCACAGCATCATTGCCAATGGTGTTGAGTTATGGAAGGAATGTTAACCACAACTATTTTTAGCAGATTATATTCTCATTGAATCTATCCCATATGCTATAACAATTGACACCACTATTTATTTTCCCACAAAATAGCTAGATTTGTAGGTCATTGTGATTCTGAATTAACATCCGCTCTGTAAATTCACAGTAGATTTGATTATTCAGATTTGACAGTAATGGAGTAAAAACCATGCTTTTTGCATGACATGGGTAAAGACAATTCCTCCTTAAAAGGAAGAAAATGCTAAGCAGATACACTTTTTAAAAATAATCAGCTGAGTAACAGTCTTTTCTGGATTGGAGCTGATGTTACAGGACTGAGAAAACACTAAATGTTCATTAAATTGAGTATTCCAGGAATTCAAGGATTCCAAGTTTGGAAAACAAATTTTGAGATTACCTCAAAATTTTGACATCTATACAGGAAGAGATGTGCACCCATGCTTGTTGATGCACACAAAAAGAAAAAAAAAACATTAGCATTTAGACTCCATTAGGAATTTGTAATTGTGTGAGGAAAAATATTGCTTTTTCTTTCAGATGTACTGTAGGACCCCATTAGAAAGCTAAAAAGACTTATGGGATTGATCTATACTGTATCGATACTGTATATACAGTATAAATTAAATATAACAATGGCCAAAGCCGTTTCTTAAACAATAAACAATATATTATAAGATATCTTTCCTCAAGGTTGTAAAAAGAGTTGCACCATATTAGGCACCAAAAATGTCAGCTGCTAAACTGTGAAGAGCTCTTTGTGGCTCATTTCATAAGAAGGCTGCAAGTAGACATTCAGGCACGTTGCACAGTAAATAGCCTGAACCATATCCAGTAAGACAATTTGAAAAATGGGACACAGAACAAAATAAAATCATTATACAAATCCTCTAACCAGCTCATTTTTCTGGCTCATTTTTCTGGCTCTACTGGAGCAAAGTCATGAGTGATTTTATCCAATTTATGACTGTAATGGTAAAAGGACAATATACAGTAAACTACAGGATATGTTAGGTGATATATATTAAATATCATGTTATCTTTAATTTACATTTAATAGCATTCTTTCTGTAGCAATTTTCTAGGAATATGAACACACCCTATATGGATCACACAGTCACACACTCTAGGAAATATAACACTGAGCCTTTATTTTTTCTTTCTGTCATCCATACCATCTCTCCTTCATTAAGTTCTTCTAGTCTGTTACATTTAACATTCTTTAACCGTCTGAGAGGTTCATTTAAGTTTTACAGGTTTCTACGAATAGCACAGATTTTCCACCTAATTTCACAACCACAGGAGTTTTTTTTTGATGGAGTATATTATGATCACATTTAATTAAAGGACTATAGCATCCCAGTGTACAGCACAAATTCAATTAAAGCCTTTGTGTTTGAAGTCAAATTAAATATAACAATGGCCAAAGCTGTTTCTTTTTTCTTATTTTATTCATGAATTTTTGTTTTTATAATAGCTGTCATATAGTGTGTGAAACAGTCCTAGCATGCTCAAATACCACAATAAACCCCAGTATCTTCCTTTCTCCTCATGTGCATCAGTTTTGTCTTGCATATACACACAATGTGTACGTATTCTTCCCTGTCCACATCTGCACTGAGGCTTTTATCTCTACAATATTTGTATATTTCCCCCTCATGTAACCCTGTTTCCTGTCCATGTTTTTTCTTTTCTTTTTTTATTGTGTCAGATGACACTCATTGTAGCAAGCTCTCAAAGAAAGAGCCCTTCAAATGAGCCCCAGACGGCTGAGCACACTCATTAAAGAACGCTAAATGCTTTGTGAATGTATGTATGTTTAATGATGGACCCACCTAAGGTATATAAAGCATATTATGCTGTCTTATTTCATACAATGCAAAACTCAAATGTATTTACAAATTATAAGCTGTTGAAGGACCTTTTATTAATGTCAGAGAGTTTTTAAGTTTACATGCTGTTTTCCTCAGCTCAGCAAAGTCTAAAAGAAATAAAGCTGGCCATACAATACAAATTTCACCCAAATTTGCTGTCACAGAGAAAAATCTCACAGGATAAAATAATTATTTGATTATGCTTTGAGATCAGCAGTATTAGAATGCATAGTACAACAATCTCACTGGTAATCCATTTATTATATTGTTATAAATGGATTACCAGTAATCCATCCATTGCATTGCAACCAAAGACAGCTGCTGATAAAATTATGACATTTTTAACTTTTGTTCTTTTAATTGGTTTTGCCATGAAACAAAAAACAGATAGGACACGAAAAAATGTCAATCAGGTGATGTACACCTGTACAGCAATGTATTACCAATGTAGTTGTGGATCAATTAACCCACATTTAATATGACAAATTCATAGTTTATGAAGGTGAACAGGACAGTTTCCGACTTACAAACGAGTTCCATTTTAGGAGCCCGTTCATAAATCAGATTCGTTTGTATGTCCAACAAAGTGTGTCTTATACTTCTTTGACACAAATATACAATGTAAATCATAAAAAAAAACTAATTCACAGGTTTGGTGTTTTGGTTCTGCATTACACTCTCGCGCCTTTAAACTGTGGGGGGAATCCCGGTGATGCACCGGGGGACCTCGTTTAAAGGGAACCCAGGAAGACGTTTGGTGAGGACACTGGTGCACGGTGTTTACTACATGCTTGAATGGACACCATTTTGTCTCAGAGCTGTTTCGGACTGTGAACTCTGTCTTGTTCAGGATTTTCCAACACATCTCCTGTTATACTGAACTTCCAGCCTCCTAAAACACAGTATGACTGCAGATCAATCCCTGCTATCTACTGGATAGATCACCCAAAATATTCATGTTACATAAACGTTCAATTTTTAAATCGTATCTTTGAGCACTCTGCAGCCTGTCACAGATTATATTGTTCCAATTTCTTTAATATAATCTTCATGATTTAATTTTATTTAATATGAAGAAATGAGGGGTGGTGCAAGACACAGCACTATACATTTTACAAAAATTAAAATTTATTCCAATTATTTGCTAATACAATATCTTAGTGGAATATTTTAACAACGCTACATCCGGCAATCCTGTCATTAACATCCATTCATGGCAATTCCACTGAAAATGTTCATGTTCAAATGTTCCATCAATACTTCATGAAGATTAATATTTTGTTAAAACCTGTTATAAATGTTAGACATCTGAAATGCTGAACTTATGGGTGAGCCACCATTGTTACTAAAGTTCCTTGGATAAAAATGAGTGAAAGGGAACAGGTGAGAATGACTAGGTGGGAAAACGTACCAATTGATATAAACTTTTGGCATGTCTTGTTCAATATCATATTTAAACCAGTAATTGACTAGAATATAAACTGAAATTCCAGAGGGAACCAGTAATTCTTTACCTGCATACACATACTGTATGTGGAGGTACTCTGCCAGAAATTATTATCCTAAAATAATAATAAAGAAGCCGTTCTGAAAAAAGGCTACCATGTTTCATGAAACGTCTAGGAGAAACCTCCCGGGGAACATACCAGGGCAATGGAGAAAGGAACATCTTTATGCCAGAAGGATTGAGTGGGAGGAGCAGGGGTCATAATTTCAATATTATTAGTCATCTTGCTAAAAAGGTTACAAAGGCAGTAAAGCTGGTGGGTTATAATTGTTTCTGTGGGAGTGGGTTTATATAAATTCAGAACATTTTGATTAAGGTGTCAGAGTGTAACTGCTGCTTTAACACTTGTAATAGGAGGTAATAAACTCATGGGGTAGATAAAAAACACACTAATGGGAACTGCGAAAAATAAACAAAACATGAAATACAGAACGATATTATTTCTAACTCAAGCTCACTGAAAATATTTCTGTTTGTGTAATGCACAAGTCTAAATTGCGACAATTGATTATTAAGTATAAACGTAGTAATTCTCTTTAATTGCGGGTCTATTGTGAAAGAATCTTATTGTATAATATGATATAGAGAGAAAACATGCAGCAGTTGGTCAGTTGCTTTTGCATAAAAGAAATAATTGGCATGTATCTGTGTCATATTTACATAAACTATGATATAAACTTGTAGGATTATTTGGAATAACCGCTGAAACACTAAAATCAGGAGTATTAACTCTACACGAATTCCTATCACAGTCAGTGGAGGAAAAGTTTCAAACTGACATGAAAATGCATTTACAACTCACTGGTGGAATTGGCGCTGGGTTGATTGGAGGTGTGATTATGTATTACCTATGATTTTGCAACTAATTCTTTGTCAGATTCATGGACTTCGAAAGGATTGCAAAATTGTTATTCAGCACTAGTAGCTGTGGATATCGGTGTGAGTAGTGGACAGCGTTCTACCTTATAGGTTACATCACCTCAAGTTAATGTGTTCAATATATTTTACTTTCTTAATTTCCAGTACATCATTATTTAACTGTCTTTCTTGAAAATAGTGAAATATATTTGTCATTTGAACGGTCATTTGGACTGTTATTTCTCTAATTTGGACTATCATTATACTTTATATACATTACAATTATATAGCCAAGAAACTAGACCTGAGGTGAGAATGTTAACCAAGATCACAATTTTTTTTGTCAATAAAATGAATAAATGCAGTAAACAAAATATAATGTGTATTGTGCATAATGCTGCACCATAAACGTTCACAATATATGCATATAGACCAAAGAAGTAATTTATATTTGATACATTTTTAGATTTTACTGCACACAACCCTTTTTCCTCTATCCAAAAACAATTGCCAGATCACTGACTGTTACATCATTTGTTCTGATTAATGCTAGAACCTATCAGCTTCCTTGGCCTTGTTGCAACCCCATCCCAGCTAACAGGTGCTAAGCAGTTGCCATAGAATGCAATGGAATGCCGAAACAATCTCAGTTCCCATCCATATCCTGCAGAGAAGAAAAGAGGGTGAGTCATTGTTCTACTGCTTTAACAACAGGAGTAAGTCTGGAAGCTATTATCATCCCTTTATGGCATGTAAGGCAGTGTAGGAGAGTAAATCACAGATAAGGACAGGATTCCCAGAGTGACATGTTACCACAATAAATGGAAAGCAAAGGTTAATGTAAAGATAAAGTAGTGTTTGTTAAAAATGTTAATTAAATTGTCAGTCAAATATAAAGAAAATAATATTTTCTATTAATATCTGGAAGGTATACAACACAACACAGTCTTATCTTTTATTTGAAAGCTGAATACTGTCTGACTGGGTTTTTGTTAAGTAAAAAAAAAAAGCTTAAATAATGTAAGATCCTTGGACACTTTTAATGTGAATTACCAATCAACAATAAACAATTTTATATGGTTAAAAAAGCATGTAGAATAATCTGCACAAACCCCCAATAAATGTAAAACTAAAATATGTAAAGTTTGTTATTAAAGTGATTAAATGACTTCTCTCTGTACTCTATAAAATCCACACATCATGGTGCGTGACATTTCCCTATCTGAACTGAAAAAAATAAAATAATTATAAAACATTGGTATAATTATGACAAATTGTATGCTAAATGACACCCAGAATGTGCATAATGTGTGTGTGATATTATCCGTGTTATAATGTAATGAAGTACAAATACTTCATAAATGTGCTTCCACATATTTGTACTTTATTTTTTTTTGTACTTTCTACTTTCCAAATGAGGTGCTTCTCACCTACCAAAAGTGACTGAAATATTGGTATTTTAAAACTCCTCCTCAAATGTTAAAAAAGTAGAATGATATATGTTGAATTAATATTGATTTAGTGGAGCTAATGTTATTTAAGATTAGTTAATTAGTTAGTTATTATCATGAGTCTGTTCAGATATCTGGTTAATGTGATCGCCAGGATAACATGTGTTAGCTAACATCACCGATTTGCCTACATGCAGATCATATTATACATCATTAGTCCATCATTTAACACTTTTTTAGGTCCAATAGTTAACAGGTACATTTAATATCAGAAAATTACTTTTGATACTTACAGTAAGTAAGGTAAATATCAGATACTCACTTGTACTCAAGTAATATTGTAAAAGGTGACTTTAACTTTTACCAAAGTCTTTTTTTTTCTGGTAAGATACTTGTACTTTTACTCAATTATTCCTTTCAAGTACTCGATGCAAGTTTGCATAGTAAAACATGTTTTCCAATAACAGGTGAAACATGATGTTTCTGAAGAATAAATATACACCATAGCAGCGCCCCTGAAGTCCCATGGAGCTATGCACTGAGGAGCCAGAACTGGCCTGGTGACAAAAGGGGGACTTAAAACCTTGAACGTGATTTTAACGTTAGGGCTGATTGGTGTAATCTTCAATGAACATGGAGTGTATATTTATGATGTTTCCTTGGCATCGAGAATGAAAAAGACAGACTTTCCATACTGTATATCCTCAAGGCACAGACAAAACAGAGGAATGGCTGCATGTCATCTTCAATGACCTGACTTTATATCCAGTAGGTTTAATATAAATTCTGTGCCCACTCCAGTGAAAATATACATTTTAAATGAAAGATAATCAACAACAGGGTTATGAAGTGGAGTTACTATTCAACCCTATTTAGGTAAGCAGAGAGAAGCATTGCATAAGTTTAGATCACAAGGAGATATGAAAACAGTGGCAGAGATGAGAAAGAAAAAGAAGAAAAAAGAGGCATATTGGGGAAAGGCACAGCAGAGAAACCCATGCTTATGGAAATCTTTGTTTGTGCACTGTTCCCTCTATTTCAACTATGTTGCCCTGTGATTTCTTTTTTTCCCCTCATTTAAAATAACTAAGATAGTGCTTTTGATGTCCTTTGAAGTCGTCTATACATCAAAACACATGATAAAATTTCGCATGACATCTCAAAATGACAACACTCACCATATCACATGTATTTGTCAGCAACATAGATGACAAACTGAGTAATTAAACTGTAACTGTAACTAGCAGATGTTACACTGCAGGAATTTACTGGCCGGCTTTTGTAATTTTTCATGGAGAAGAAATGCACCCCAAATTGTCCCCTAATCATTTTAGTACAAATAGACTAATCAATGATGAATTCAATGAATGCTAGGTCAAAATAACCAGTCTTTACAACCGTGGTGGCAGAAAAGCATCTCAGAATGCAAAAAATTTTAAACTTTGCAACAGCTGGAATGCAATGACAGAACGCTACAGCAGGTAGCAGGTTCACTTCTATGATCCATAAACAAGGATCCAAGGCTATGGTGGACACAGGGTTCCTCTGGCATCTCTACAGTGTCAGTGATGGTAAATGTGCATCACAAATAATTTGACAGCTGGTATTGTTACCATTTACAATTTGAACATGTTGTCCATTTCTTTTGGACACATTTCCAAAATTTTATCAAAGCATAATATTTCCTGCGTTAGACTAACATGGTTTCAGCAAGCAGATAGCATATGCAATGTTATAAATAAATAAAAACATTTTGTGTTTTGGCGAAGTAGAGAGAGAGAGAGAGAGAGAGAGAGAGAGAGAGAGAGAGACATCAATGTTATAAGCAGAAAAAAAAAGATCAAACCCCAAATTCTTTGTCTGTTTGGAAGATTTCAGCCTCAGTGGTACTGATGGATTTTCCCTTACCATGACACCTACTGTACAGTATATAAGCAAGATTCTGGGCTGTCCTCTTAATAAGTTTCCAATAGATTTCTTTATCGATCCTTTAACATGTCTTTGTTCTTTTCCTTTCCTTAAGCATGTAAAATTATGTGGGTGTTTGAGAACACACTTGCTGGCTAGTTAAAGCTCTCATGGGCATCATGACTACACATTACTGTTTGCCCGATCTGGCAACATCTATGGCCAAGTAAAACATGGCAAAGTAACAGCATCCTGTGTAGAGAGCAAGAGAAAAAAAGAGGAGGCCTGCTGTTAATTAAGAAATGCTTGTTCCTGCAATTGAGGGAAAAAAAAGATTGTAAGATCCATGAATAGGGTGTGTATGGATCATTCCAGATGCCAGGTAGGAGTGTAAAAAGAGAGAGAGAGTGATTTATACAGCCACTAATGCATTTTAATGGATTAACATGGAGTCTGATATTTCACTAATAATTGGAATAATAACCAAGAAGGTTATTATTATTATTATTATTATTATTATTATTATTATTATACAAAAAAAATGCATAATGGAAACACCTCAGTCAGTTTAAGTTGGAATGAAATGGATCATTTAAATCTTTGATAATCTGTTCAATAGGTAAATGTGAGACATGTAAACATTTGATTTGATCGATTCGCTCATCAGAGTCTTTCTGCGCATGTTTGCCCCATGTAGGAGTAATATTAGATAATGTGAAAAAGTTTTTAGGAGGGAAATTCTGCTTCCATTTCTGATCAGTAACCTCAGTGAGAACAATCCTTTCTCCCACAAATCATTTTATTCACAGTGTCTCTGGCTGAGTAAGGCTGAGGTCTCTGATTGTCTCTCCATTTTATGTGTAGTACAGCATCTAACCAATCATTGATGAGATGAAATTCTTGTAACTAGCCATAAAGCAGAAGTTGGGATATATCAGATAAGATGGGAAGACTAATCTAACCTCAAAGTACTTTTTTTCCTTCCTCTTGTACGTTTTTAGCAGATTAAATGCTTCATCTCAAGCACGATCACTTTGTGCGAATACAAAAAGTAAAATATTGAACATGTTCATTGTAGAGCCAAGCACTTAATGGTGCACAGTGGACAAACAAAACATGATTTACTGTACTTTTAGGAGAGTTTTAATATTATTATTCATGGACAAAAAAATTATATCTATATTTAATTTAAACATACTGGACACTAAGCGTATACTAAAAGACTAAGGTCATATTTTTCCATGCAGAGTTGTGTTCATTACCCCTAACCTTCATCAGGTACCGTATCACAGCTGTTAACCAGAGATCTTTAGTCAATGTACTTCCCCAGCAATGACAGTGTGGTGTTTAAAGATTTGTAATACTGGTAATACCAGTGATAAGTTCTGGTCAGTAATGGTCAGTATGTAGTGTACTTTTCACTAATGAATGGGATTGAGGGGATTTGACAGATATAGTCAGCTACAGACAGAAAATTTTCTAAATTGGGTATGCCCTAATAGTTAATTATACCAACAGCACCTGTGCATATGTAGATTGTAAAGTATGTATCAAGGATAAGTACATGCGTTTTTAACTTTTAGCTGAACCCATCCTACAGTATTTTGCAGCTGTGAGTAATACAGTTCAGTCTGTCTGGCTCCTTATTCTTTTATGGTTACTTCCCCATTAAAAGCTAATTATACTGCATTTCATATTTCTTATTAGCAATCTGTGTTGGTGAGTTATACTGATTATATCCTTGATTCCAGATGCCAAGATTTCCCACATGACATCTGGATCAGAGGCTGTGAAATCCACATCAGCTTCACTAGAAAAGCCTGCTGGGTTTTTGGATAAAAATGATGTCAGTCAAATATTAATTTAAAAACATACTAAGACAGCTTATTCCTTTGTTACTCAATAATATTAAAGCACAATAAAAAAAAAAAACACTCATTCTTTTTCTACAGAGACTGATACTGTCTGGCCACTTTATTGACACATCTTTTCAATCATTTTCTTGATTTCTCCTGTCTAATGGCACATCATAGTGGCCCTGTGCACAATTCATATCGCGTCCCCTCATCTGTCCTGTCTGCACCATATGCTCGGCGTCATGTACAACATCTGCTACAGCCGTTTAAGTTATTCCCTCGTCAGTAATCTCACCGCCTCTTCAGTCAAGCCACAGCCCAAAGTTAAAAACACTCTGTTTATTCATTTGCAAAGACACAACACCTCAGCAAGTTCCTCTTTTTTTCTGGGCTATGATACATATACATCTGCAAGCATTTGAAAAAAGGTTTCTGTGCCTCTTTGTAAAATCCCTGATGAATGAGTCTCACTCTCTTCCCTTTTATTGTAGACACACACACACACACAGTCTATCACAGCGCTTTATGCCGAAGCAGCCTCTTTGTTTTGTGACTTGATACGCATTATGGTGCTCTAAGAAAAGGTTGGAGCCGCTAATTTGCAGTGGCATTGCTGTAAGGCCACCGTAATTGGGTTTACTTTAAGGCTTAAGCTGTACAAATATTTTTTCATGCTAGCCGAGAAGAACTTTTCCTTTGACATTGCCGGTCTTTTATATTCTGCTGCTCTAAATAGTCCATTTTAGCAAATTACTGTTAATCATAGCTTTGACAATATAAAATAATTTTATTTCTATGCATAAAGCAGACAGCTCGAACGCTGTACTTATATCATCACTGACAGCAATTACAAAGATAATAAAATGGTAGCGACCTATTGTAAAGTTGTTGAGGTTGTGTCATGTGGTTTGGAAGGAAGAGCTGTAGGGTGATAGATTATATGTCAACTAAACTTATAACAACAGAAAGTGTGTGTGTGTGTGTGTGTGCGTGTGTGTGTGAAATTGTTGTAGAGTAATTAGAGCTCCTCATTATTCTCATAAAATGTTTCTCTTGGTACTCTGGTGCTTATGTTAGAATATTTATTTCATTTTTATATTTAGATAACTAATTGTCCTCAGGTAATTAGCTAATTAATTTACAGTATTCATTTATTATATTGTCTCATTAATACTGCTTAGTAAAATTCAATCCATGAGAAAAGACATTATAAGACCTTTTTTCTTTGGTATTAGCTTTAATTGCGTTGCATCTACCATCAAAATTATTTGCATGTGTTTACTTTCTTTGCTGATTGCTTTTTGCCATTATGTTTCATAAATTATATTCATAAATATACATGTAAATGTAAATATGTACATATAAATGTTACAATTCTGTGGTCTTGTGAGACTTGCAACAAGGGTTTAAACTGATTGTTCTATGAACAGATAGTGTGCCCTTCTCGTAGAGGACTAGAGGGCAGTGATGGGGTACTTCTCCCAGTTATACCCATTTCATTAAGGAAAGATGAGTATCTCTCTCACTGAAATGAGGACAGGTCTCCACCTGTGCTATTTGGGATCAGCCACAAGCTGACAACCCACTTCTGAAAGTCTTTGTTTTAACAAACGCAAGGTAATTGCTCTGGAAAGACAACATTGTTAGGGTCTTATATTGATGTGTCTTGAGAATGTTGGAAGCCTGTGCCATCATACCCACCAATCTGCATTGTGTTCAAGAGTAAATCACTAAAACACCTGTCTCTTCCACATGGGTATGTACTGTGGGACCCTTTTTCAATGAAGTGACTGTGTTTAGGGGTAATACCATGGAATGAATGTGGCCTGCTAGCATAGTGCTTGGTGAAACAATTATAACCTTTTCTGCAGTGTTGTTGTGATATAAAGATCCTTCCTAGATACTCAATTTTACTGTGGTTTACTCTCCTTTTGAGTACTTTTATGCAGCAGGTCCAAAGACAAACTTTGGCACAAAGAGCCGATTTCACAGCATTGATCTTCAGTATGTAAGTCAGGCAAAGCATACTTAGCACTATGCCTTTGCCAGGTTGGAGGAGAGTCCATGTTTCATGTTCTGCCCCAGGATTATCCCTTCTGGGAGTGTGGTATAGACCAGCTTCCCTGCTGAGGGCTCAATATTCCGATAAGATGCTTATTCCAGAAAGTGTCCATGTAATCGAATATCAGTGTATCTGCATCTAGGGATTGGGTAGCATAAATCTGATTATAATGCTTGATGTAGTGAACCAACCAGTAGGCATCTAGGTTGGCTGTTTATCATTCCATGATGTCATGTCAAGGTTGAGCTGTGCAAACGCTACTTTAAAACCACATTATACTTATATATTATACAAAGTCAAAAATATCTCACAGATTAGACTGCAGAAAGTTTCTCACACTTCTTGGCCGAGGAAGAGGAGAAAGGAACTGGAGCTATAAGGAGCAATATGTGTGCAGTATCGGTCATGTCTGAGCTGACTCATGGGTTATCAGTCATTGCCTATATAGGTAAAGGACCTCACTGGCATCTCTGATTGGCTGGTTCTGCTGTGATTTACAGGAGAGAGAGCATGCCACATGTCCCACTCAGAGAACACGGCCAATTTTGCTCCCTTGGCTCCTGGCCACAGATGGCTGTGGTGTTGGCAGGATTCAAATATGCAGTCTCTCAGTATTATTGTTAAAGCCTGTCTCTTGTACCACTTGTGAGTCCACTGTATGTTTTTTCTCTTTGTTTTATGATCTTGCCATCTTGGAGGTCTCAGTACCAATGTAGATGTCTAGCACTATAGAACTATCAGCACATAGGTGATGTATGTGTGTTTTTTCAGGAAAACACCAGAAATTTGTTGATGTTATAATGTTACTATAATGGAAGAAGCTTGTTAAATTTATGGTGGTTAAGTAAAAGTAGTTAAACACGTAAGATACTAGTTTAAGAGTCTCATGTGGGTTGTCAAGTTCAACACCGTGCCTAAATTAAAAAGCTGCAGTTTTAGACAGGCTAAATCATTAGACACCATCAACAAGGAAAACCTTTAAAATACTGTCCAACACCAAAAAATACTTATGTGAAACACACACACACACACACACACACACACACACACACACACACACACACACACACACACAGGAAACAAGTGGTAAAAATTATCTTAACATACATTTTTGTACATAATTTTTTGTGATTAATGAAATACAGTAATGTAATATGTATAACTATAATTTGAAAGTAAAGAGGCAAATGTTTGCCCTGCAATATTGTCAACATGGTTGAGGTATGGGGCAGGATGTAAGTCTTGATATTTAACAGTATAAAACAATGGGCTAAAGTCATGAGGCTACTAAGATGAAATAACCAACTAACAGATGAAAAAAAATATGAAGTCCTATGTCCTCTGGATAGCTGGAATGAAAAATTTATGAAATTTTGATTTATTTCATCATCATCATCATCATTATTATTATTATTATTATTATTATTATTATTATTATTATTATTGATGTTGTTGTTGTAATTAAAATAAGAAATTAAAAAGTAACAAAATAAAATATGTTTCTGTTATCGAAAAAGAAAATGGCCAGGAGATTATTCAATTATAAAACTGTAAGGCATTGTACTCTGGTTGTTATTATTATATCAATCACTCTAAATTTGGATTAATTTAACAATATGGCTTCCAACTTCATTATTTGGCAGATTATACTGTAGCACTGAATTTACTAAATAGAACAACTTAATGTTAAATTCACAAAACACAAAAAAATTTCCCTCTAGAATTAAACTTCACAATAAATCATTAATCTACTGCTTAAAATGCTAAAATAATCCTAGAGCTTTAACTAAGATGCCTTGACATTTACCATGTTAATCTCATTTACAGTAATTTAAAGTGCTGCTCAACCAAGGTTGGGGTCAGCATTAGCAGCATGTAGAGAAGAGCTCCTGTTTGAACTTGTACTTTTGTAATGGTATAGCTTTTAGCAGGAAAGCGAGACACACTGACATAACAAGATCAGCAGACGTCTGAAAGAAAAAATGCTATTATTAGAGCTTTTATCAGCCTGGAAAATAAATTGCTCATGGCAGGTGTATAGAAGTGGACTTAAAGTAATTTGCCACACTATAATTTTGGAGCCCTTGAGCAAATTTTGTTAAAAATTTGTAAATGCTAATTCCCAGAATAAAAATATGCTTGAATTTACATTAAAACAATAAAACCTGTAGTGCCGAGGTTACCAATATGTCCTGATGTCTAGTTTTTTAAATTAAATTACTTGTGTTTCTTGTAAAATCCTATGGACATCTGATGAGCAAATGTATGATGTGAGCAAATGGATAAATGAGCAAATGTATGAATCATTTAATTCAATTTAATTTATTTACAGTATAAAGCACTCCTTAAATGGAAATCCATCCTCCTCTGGGTGACACCAAAGTAAGATTATTAATCATTACTTATCCACGGATTTATATTCTAGTGTCAATCAGTTACATAAGTGTTAAAATTATTTGAGTATGAGCAACAGGGTCATTTTTGATTTCCTTAAAGTTTTCACATCTAGTCTTTAATATTACAGTGGAAATTTCCATTCTTCAGTGTTTGGGACCTGAGTATGAATTGTGCGGAATGGGAGGTGGTGGTGGTTATGGTGTTGACTGTCCTGCTAGACACGGGAAGTATTATTACCTTGGCCCACCCCTTTTTCATTACCCCATGTTGTTATGCTGGCTGGGAGCCTCTTGGTGGTCCTGTATTCACAAGGATATCAGAAAGGTTCCCTTGTTTGAGGTTTGGGTTAGGAAGCGAGATGGGGAATGGCTGTTATGTTTTAGAAAACTTATAGAATTTCCCCTTTAAGAAGTAATGGAAACTCAGATGATTCATTCTACAACCCAAAAACATTCATATAAAAATAATTAATACAAAATACAAAGTAAAAATAAAACAAATTAACCTGCACTTTACCTTTGAAAAGAATCTGGACAGAGCAGTGTTTCCGTTGTGTGTGTGTGTGTGTGTGTGTGTGTGTGTGTGTGTGTGTGTGTGTGTGTGTGTGCATGTTTGTGTGAAGTAAGACAAAAACGGAGAGGAGAAGGGAGGGGGCTACTGTGTAGGATGACTTTCACACACAAAACGGCATCACTGAGAGACTCTGGAAACAGGATCTTGACCAATGAACCTCTCTAATGGCATTTGCTTTACGCACGCGCGCGCACACACATGGTCACAAAGTTATAATAAACAGTACACACGGACCCGGACCTCTTCCCAAAATCTTGTGGCTATCCCAATCATCCCATTCCTAATGATCGGTGTCCCTTTTGAGGGCATAGAGATCTGGTAGGCCTAATTCCAAAGTTGCCCCGTACATCCTAGTGATCATGGACTATGCCACCAGAGACCCGAAGGCAATTCCTTTTCAAAAGGGAAAACACAAGAAGTAGTCACCATGCAGTCATGTGTGCTGGCTGCTGCAGGTGAAGAAATTCAAACCTCTGTGTACCACCCTAAAACAGATGGCCTCAATGAACAATTCAATATGCTTTTAACATTTTGTATAAAGCAGGATGCAATTGTGTCTTTCTCCTCAATTATGTCTTAGTTGTGTTGCTCGTACATCAGGCAGCTTCTGTCCTGAAGGGTTTTATGGCAGTGGTGGCTCTGGTGGTTGAGGATCTGGGTTGCCCATTAGAGGTTCATAGGATTGAGCCCCATTCCTGCCTGCCTGGGTCACCACTGTTGGGTCCATAACCCTATGGCCCATACAACCCAGTGCCAATCCCAAGCCCAAGTAGAAACAAATGGGAGGATTGTAATGGGAAGGACCTCTAGCATAAGATCGTGTGTGTTGTGTGGTGCCACATAGCTTAAAAACAGACAAAGCCTAAGATAAAAATAATTCAATAAAATAAAAAAGTGAAACAGAGAAATCAAACCAGACTATGAAAAATGAACTAGTATACTAGATATTGAGAGAATATTACTCTCACAATGCTCTCATTTGCTGATGCAGCTTCAAGAATGTCTGCATCCTAAATTTGAAAATGTAGTGCTCGCAGCACACCCTAGCTTCGCTTACAAGTGCCATGCTCTCCCCACCATCCGGCTTTGAGAACGTCATGCTTTTGAAGCACTCCAGCTTTGAGGACATTATGCTTGTGCTACCTCCTGGTTTTAAAAACCTTGTGCACCTGTCAAGCTCTCATGCCAATTTCTAGCCTGTTGGCACATGCAGGTCCCTTTTCAGCTCCTATATTCCTGGCCCTGTCACTCAATATGTTAAGCCCTGTCACAGACCACACTAGAAGACACCATCTAGACCTCCTGCCCTGTGTCACAGCCATTAACATCAGAGGA
The DNA here is from genome assembly GCA_030014215.1 of Clariallabes teugelsi. Classification (NCBI taxonomy): domain Eukaryota; kingdom Metazoa; phylum Chordata; class Actinopteri; order Siluriformes; family Clariidae; genus Clariallabes; species Clariallabes teugelsi. The sequence continues at coordinate 17,467,687 of JAQMYG010000007.1, forward strand.
TGGTTAGGTGTGCCTAGTCCACCATTAGGCATATCAGTGCCTTTACGGGGCAGAGAATCTTTGTTGTCCCTGGGCCTATGCATAATTAGGATTTTATGTTTTTTCTTATTTTTTGTTTAAATTGTGTTGGGCTCTCAGGTGTTTCTGATGGTTGTTTTAGTTGAGTGTATCCTCCCTGCTACTGTGATAATAGAAAACAAATCGTGTGTATAAAAATGTTCCTACAAATGTTATTTAAATTTTAATATTTCTGGACCTTTAGTCAATTTTAAAAGGGTTGGACAGAATAGAGAGAGGGAGAGTGAGAGAGAGAGAGAGAGAGAGAGAGAGAGAGAGAGAGAGAGACTTGCATACAAGTGTTTGTTGTCCTTTTTTTATTTCCACCGATGTGTTTCTCCTGCATCTCACAGTCAATGGGACGCTTGTTCCTTTAATAGGCTCATTAAAAGTATCTCTCTCTCTCTCTCTCTCTCTCTATCACACACACACACACACACACACACACACACACACACACAGTTCTATCTTTAGTTTTTCCTGTCTATTTTTTCATTCTCTCTCACTTTGCTCTGTTAGAGCCAAAGTGAATCATGTCTCATTTGAGCTTTTATCAGAAGTGAAAAAACAAACTGAATGGGTGCCAAACACTTAGTAGTTAAATACTCTTTCCCTGTCTGCACATTATGCCAAAGCCTAAAGCTGACTAATTCAACAGTGTAGAACTTTCTGCTCTAAACATCTAAGATCTGTTGACTGTGTCTAGATGTATTTTCATCTTTCTTCCCTTACTTCAATCTATCTTTACCTTTCTTTTTGCTCTGACACAACCAATATAATCAAAAATATCCTATACCATAAGCCAAACTTTGAAAAAGTCCTAACCTTTTGACCATTTTGTAGTGTTACCACTTCGAAGTGAAATGGGATTTTACACAATATTCCAAACATTTTTATGTCTAACTTAGTTTCTTTGAGTTTTTCTTGCATAATGCTTGCAAATGCATTTTATACATATATTGCATATGCTTTATTGCATAAAGTTGCATAATAAGGTGTTCGATAGAACCAGTGGCATTTTGTCTCAAATTTGCTTTGATCTCACTGGTGTTCATGGTGCTCTGTGTTCAGATGTGCTCTCAAGCAATCTCTGGGATGTTCCAGGAACAGTTGTGTGTATAACCCTTTCATGTCCTACAGGCTTCACTTTTAGGCCCATTGTTGTTTTCTCTTTACATGCTTGCTCTAAACATATAGTTCATAAACATGGTATTACAGGTGTATCTCAATGAATTAGATGAAATTAGATGAAATTAGATGAAATGTCATCGAAAAGTTGATTTATTTCAGTAATTCAATTCAAAAAGTGAAACTCATATATTATATAGATTTATTACACACAGACATATATTTTAAGTGTTTGATTCTTTTAATTTCTATGGTTATGTCTTACAGCTAATGTTGTTTTTAGTCTTTTGGCTGTTCCCATTGAGGGGTCGCCTCAGCTGCACAACAACTTGGCACATGTTTTTACGCCGGATGCGCTTTCTGATGCAACCCTCCCACTTTATCCAGGCTTGGGACTGGCACTGCATGCAGTGGCTGTGTAATATAGGGCATGGTAACCCACCAACAGAGAGGCGTGAACCTGGATCCTCAAATACCAAACTAACAACCTACAGCCTTAGCCACCTGAGCTACCACTCCCTCTATGCTTTAAAGTTAATGAAAACCCAAAAGTCAGTATCTTAAAAAATGTAAATATTGTGATAATGTTCAATATTGGATACTCATGGCGTCACACTTTAATCAGCTATTTAACTCAAAACACCTGCAAAGGTTTCCTGAATCTTTAAATGGTCCCTCAGTCTGGTTTAGTAGGCTACACAGTCATGTGGAAAACTGCTGCCTTGACAGGTGTCCAGAAGATGATCACTGACATCCTGCACAGAAAAATGTGAACAGGCAACAGGCATGACCACAGCATTGAGAGGATTGTGAAAAAGACCATTCAAGAATTTGGGGAAGATTCACAAGAATGGACTGCAGCTGGAGTCAGTGCTTCAAGATCCACAATTCACAGACGTATCCAGGACATGGGCTACAATTGTTGTGTCAAACCACTCTTGAACCAGCGACAACATCAGAGGCATCTTACCTGAGCTAAGGGCAAAATGGACTGGACTGTTGCTCAGTGGTCCAATGGCCTCTTTTCAGTTAAAGTAAGTTTTGCATTTCATTTGGAAATCAAGTTCCCAGAGTCTAGATGAAGAGAGGAAAGGCAAAGAAGTTGCTTGAGGTCCATTGAAAAGTTTGGACAGTCAGTCGTGGTTTGGGGAGCCCTGTCATCTGCTGGTGTTGGTCTACTGTGGACCACTATTGGTCCACTTTATCAGGTCCAAGGTCAGTGCAGCTGTCTACCATGGTGATGGACAATGGTATCCCTGTGCTTGATTGGCCAGCAATCTGCCTGACCTAAATACCGTAGAGAATCTATGGGGTATTAGACACTGGATGCTGTTTAACTTCGTCCTGCTTAAGCCCTAACAAGACAGAAGTATTGGTACTAGGACCACATTCAGCTAGAAGTAAGCTTTTTGATTAATTCTGGGTGGACATGTGCAACAATAAAAGGCCATGCTGTGATTATAGATTCCAATCTTTCATTTGAAGCTCATGGAGATAATGTTACCAGGAAAGCATTCTTTCATCTTCTTTTCATCTGTCATTTATGATATTACTGAGAACCTCCAGAATCTGCGCCTCCACGACCTTCAGTGTGCAAGGCTTACACCTCCTCCTTTCGTCCCAGCCAACAATGCTGGTCTAACTACACATGCACAGTAAAAGTAAAATGCGGTGGTGCTATTAATAGCTATTAAATATTGCCTAGTTAATATTCACCCACCCTGTATGTTGTCACTACATGATGAAACATTAGTTAATGCTTTTATCACCTCTAAGTTGGACTATTGTAATGCCTTACTGTCTGGATATTCAACTAGGTGCGTAAACAAGCTACATTTGGTTCAGAATGCAGCAGCGAGTCCCCACTAGAACCAGAAGATATAAGCACATGATCCCTATCTTATTCACATTGCATTGGCTCCCACTGAAATTCCACATTGATTTTAAAATAGTACTATTGACCTATAAAGCAATAACTGGTCTCGTGCCACAGTACCTGACTGAACTGCTAGTGTCTTACGATCTGCCAGCATATTATAAAAACTACAGCAGGGGCCAATTTATTTAGCCAAGCATTTTTGTGAATAGATTGGTCTTGGGTGAAGAAGCAGATCTATGGGACTCATGGATGTAGAGTATTATGGCAAACTGGTATGTTTAGATACTGTCTTTCCCACTCAGGTTTGTAAACGGTAAAGTGACTGGTTGTATTACTTCCCATGGAGCCCTCATGCCTGTGTTTCCTTCTGGTTCTCCCTTTTAGTTATGTTCATAATTTCCTCATAATTATTTCTGCCGGAGTCCCTGTTTGAACTCTGCACTAAATATACAGTACTTTCACCTTATACATTATGTGACTATGACCATACCTAACTGTTATCTCTCAGATGCCACTCCTGAGCTCCCAGTGATCCAGACCCCCTATGCCCTTCGGACCTGTTTAATTGTCCTGGTGCCCCATTTCTGGTTGGAGATCTCTTTACATGGAGGCCCATGGTGTCTGCTTGGGATGCAGTGGTATTGTTTGCTGACTGGGGACTGTTGCTCTTTACCATGAAGATGGGCTGTTCTCAAAGTGTGACTGTAGTTGGTGAATAGTTTAGGACTGACATTCCTACAGTTTTGTACCTGAGCCTCCAGAGAACATTTGAAAACATTAGTGTAATTATAAGTAAAATTTTCAAAAGATGTTAAGTAATAAAAACTGTTGCATTTGGTCATTACTGGTGAATTGGTCATTACTGCAGTTAAGGAAGAACGGTATGTTGTTATTGGAAAATAATCAGCTTCGGGTGATAACTGTAACTTGTGCCACACGTCACACCACCCTGTTGATGTTTATGTTTTGTTTTAAATGATCATTTATTAAATTATTATCACTTTTTTTTTTTTTTTTTTAAAGCTACAAGAGTCAAGAGCAGAGAGACAATCAGACATACCAACATATAAAGACCTTGAAAAATATTGGAACTGCCACAAAACCTTTGTCTTTGCAATACACTAAAAATTGTGGCTTTAAGATCAAAAGATGAACATGTGATGATAGACTGGAATTTCAGCTTTCATTTCCTGATATTAGCATATAGTGTGTCAAACATAGAACATTGGAATATGTGACTAACAGGTGTTGCCTGACAAGGTATTGTCCTTGCCATTCCAGTTCTTCTGTAGAGAGACAGACAGACAGACAGAACCTCATCCTTGCTATATTATGTCGTGTGGCAACTTAGTGAATGCACAGACCTGCAGTGACCCACTCTCTGATGATCAGGGTTCTCACACACTGCCTGCTCGAACACTCTTCTTTGACCTTGTAACACTAGAGAGAAAAGGATTTTAAGCGGCTGCACTGCCCCTCTAAGCATTTGTCTTTAAAATCCATTGTGCAGTAAACAAAGGGGTGACTCCAGTTTGGAAATTCAACAGACTTGGTTGCAGAGGGGTATCAATGCTGACAGATTTTCTCCCACGCTCCCTCTTTCCCTTATGCCTGTGTGTTTGTTTGTGTTTGTGTGTGGGTATGTCTATGCTTTCCCACTGGGCACAGGCATGAGCTAGTGTCAAAGGTCACAGTGGGCCTATAGTGTGACATCATGATCGTGAAAAGGTCAGAAGGTCATGTGAGAGTAGGAGGAGAAGTGACAATACCACTGAATTCCATCACATGAAGGGTCCAATAAAAAATAAAAAAAAAGGAATTCCACAAACTTTAATAATTTTTTCATACATCAATCATTGTTAATTACAATTAATTATTATATTTAATTAAACTTTCTGGATTTTGGTGACCTTGTGTCAAAATATATTGACTGTAAATATTTGTGAATCTGAAGTGTTCTGAAAGTAGGAAGACGTCATTTTATTTAGAAACTGTTGGGCTGTAGGGTTTTTCCTTTTCAGGTTAAAGATTAATTTTATTTTGATCAAAGATTTACAAGATATTTCAATTTTATTAATAATATCCTCAAAAATTACCTACATTTTAAAATCATTAAGGGATTCACTGTTAAGGGCACTGGTACCTCAGTGATACAGTAGTTGTTTTGCCATGCGGAAGGCCTGGGTTCGATTCCCAGCCAGTGCCCAAACCCCCCAGTCACTGGATGCAGTGCCGGTCCCAAGCCCATATGAAATGGGAGGGTTGCGTCAGGAAGGGCATCCGGCGTAAAATCTGTGCCAAGTTGTTGTGCGGACTGGATATATTCCACTGCTGGAAACAGCTGAAAGACCAACAACAAAGGGATTGTCACTGTTAATTGTATGCTATATAAATAAGAGGGAATTTGGTGAACCTTTTTTACCTATATTATTTATATAGCAATTAAACAAGATGAACATAAGGAATACAACAATGTGGTATTTTATGCACAAAATGTTGCCAAGTACCAGCTCAGTAAATAATGCAATTTACCCAATGCTTCTCTTTCACCCAAATGATAATCAGCCATAACAGATTTATGCTATGTCTTTTGGTATTTACTTTGCACTGTAGCTACAAGACTTAATGAACCTAACAAGTAATAAGTCTTGTGTACATTTTATACCCAGCCACCCCTTTAAAAATATCTTTGGATCTTTGAATTTTATTTTAATCAAAACTGTGTGGCAGTTTTAGATATTGAAAGCAGTGTCTGGGGAGATTGTGCACTCTGGAACCTTAAGCTTTTTGTTATTATTACCGATGGTCAATGTTGGAAGCAATTCCAATTATTTTTATTCTGCTGTGTAAAAGTCTTTTAAGGGCAGGGTAAAAAGTGCAGATTTAAAGTTGGCTTCCTGCGAGGTGAAGTGCTCCTGTATGAGTGTTTATTGCTCTTTCAGCGCGCTCTAAATTATATTATTTATAGAACAGAAGAGAATAGCTTTTAAAAATTTTTGCATAAAAAAGTATTTTCTCACCCTTAAAACTTAAGGTCAAAGTGCATGATCAGTCTCTCAGGTGCCCCTGGGGTAGTTCGGGGTTAAGTATCTCACTCAAGAGCCAAGCAACAGGACACAAGAATGGCAGCGGTTCTCTGCAGTGCACACCCATCCACCCAGTAGAAGATAAAGAAAGAAAGAAAAGAACGATAGAAATAAGGAAAAAGGGAAACGGTTGATGGGATAAAATAAAAAGAAAGTCACTTTGAAATTTAAAGCACAAATAGGTAATGATGACTCAAACCATCCAACCATGACACATTATTATTAAATAATTACATTAATTAAAGCTCAGAGAGAACTGCTATCTCAAGACAGGCCATTAATTTGACTTTTCTTCTAAGAGAATACAGTGTTCTAAAAAGTAATATTTGTATACAACAGTAGTAAGTTGTGTTTGTAGAAATTCTTAAATGATAATTTTCCTACTTGTTGGTGTCTACATGACAATTAAGAAAGAGTGGAGGATATTAGGGTTTTGTAAACACACCCGAGCAGAGCAGTGTTAATTACTGTCATGCATTTTTACCATTTTCACTTCAATATACTGTACAAATTTCCTCTGATTGCAGCTACTATGGATGACAGGCTTCATCCCTGATTAATGGCTAGCAATTAAAAATACTTCAACAATAAATATTTTCAACAGCAAGGACAAAGGTAAAATATATAGCAAGTTAAGATTTTATTAAAATCACTTTAAGATTTACTTATGCATTATCACACAAGAGTGAGTGTTGTTGTGCTGGGTATCAGCACTGCTGTCATGCAGCTGTAGGCATGAGGGACCTTTTTATTTACCCTGGCAATTCACCAGTGTGCTCACAGTTGTGGTAGACATTCCCACCAGCATTAATGCTAAGGAAAGGCTCACCACAATGAACTGTTTATTGTCACCTGAGATTTTAATCATGGGAATCTTGTTTGTGCCCCCAATTCCATCAACATGTACAGTAGTAGACCTTGCAAGGAGGGGAACGAATGTGTTGAATCTTTTTTTACACAAACATTTTGAAGATGAGTTAATTTGATGTTTTCACTGATTTACACTGTAGATTTGTATATTATCAGATAAGCTGATCCCCACTACTGTTACCTGGTATATATTTGCAATTATGCAGCAATCTAAATAGCGTTAATCCCATTGCTAGCAAACTTTAGTTTGTGGACTATGCGCCCATAATCCCCTTTGCAAATATTATACAGACAAATAACATGATCTAATGTTAAGCCCAAACAAAAACATGGCAAGTAATGTTGGCTAACATTAGCTACTGTATGTTGCAGGTTATCATGTCAAGTAGGAATCTTCATGCCTTTTTTTGCTCACAGAGGTCTTTCCACTGTTGCCCACATACAGTATGTGTTTATTGATGAGTATGTTCTAATACACTATAATGTTAGTTTCCTAAAACTGATAAAAGCATGTTATTTTGTTAATTATATCATATTACACTTATTGTTAATTGTCAATTTTACATTCGAAATAATACTTACAAATATGTCCTAGTTGTGTGATGCTGAATGTAAATACTGAAATGTAAATTTAGTGCGTCTGTGTTAATGAACATTTTCAAATATTCAATTACATTTTGGAATGATTTAAAAAGATATCAAAATTGGCTTGTAGAGTTTACAATATCTAAATACTATATGTATATGATTTTGATGCCAATGTATATAAAAGGCTTCTCACATTGCTTCTTGGTTTATATTCATTCTGGCCTTAGGAGTGAAACAAATAAATCATAAAGGATGACAAGTTATTATTTATGTATGTCAATTTATTTATGATAACCCTACATCTCCTGCTGGAGACACTCCAAAACCCTGCATCATTTAAACCAAGGAGGAATAAACCAACTTTAATATTACAGATGGAATCTTTTTCATGGCATTTTTACTCTACAAAATATAAATTATAACACGTCTGTTGACAGATTCCTTCAGGCACTGTTCAAATTACAAGTAGGGTAGCTGGGGTGTTAGGGGAGCTATGTTCAGTTTTATCCATCAGAAACAGTGTCCACTTTTGTCATATTTATGTTGGGAAATACTGTATGTTGTTTCAAGGAAATTAGAAATGTATATATATTTTTTCTTGAATGTGTTTAACAATTTCTATAGCCATATCAATTTAATATCAGTTTTATATTATATGATTTTTGTAACAAGTGAAACATGTAGTGTAGTAAGTTATTGTTTATTTTATAAATATATATTTAAAAAAAGAGAGAAATGCCATCCCTAAATTTAATCAAACCACATTTTCCAATGCCATTTTAAGTGCTTTTCATTTGAAATTGATTTTACTGATAATTTTATGTTATGGATCTGAGACTATGTTTGATTCAAGATACCGCCAACTTACTTTCTTCTCTTGTTTTTTTAAATGATCTTTTTCTATATCCTACATACACTGATCATCCACAACATTAACGCCACCATCAATGAGAATTGAATAACATTGATTATCAATTATGTATATACCAGTAAACTTGTGATAGCATCATAGATCCAAGGCTCAGCTATGCCTGTAGGCACCAAATGCTAGCGTGTCAGTTCCAATCCCACAGAAAAGATCATGTAGCACCAAGTGCTAAAAATAATGCTTTCTATGATAGAAAGGTATCAGAACACCCAGTGCATCACAGTCTGCTGCATACAGGGCTTTTCAGGTAAAGAATTTAAGGTTGTTGAAGGTCAGCAGGGAAAGCTGAATCAGCAGGGCTGCCCCTGCTATGGAGGCAACCTACCTAAAGTCTAAATTACCGTACCTCATCAAAAATCTGTCATCAAGGTCAGCACTTTTTAATTCAAATAGGAAGCTCTAGCATAATCTGAATTTTTTTTTTCTATAAATCTTAGTAGATCAAATCTTTATAATGTCACAGAGTGAAAAAAACATGCTTGTAGTTATGCCCTACCTTTCTAGCTATGCTGACTCTGTTTATTAATGTGAGACTACTTATATGCATGAATGAAAACATAGACTTCAAATGTAAAGTCAGATCTGAGCTGGAATTTGACATGCTTGTAATGCAATACCAGTGTGGACAACAATTATTTTTTTTAAAATTGACCTGAATGAGGACTTAATGCAATGTCTGATTTAACACTGCACATGACGTAACTCTGGAAATTCATTTAGCTGTAACATAGTGTTATGACATAGCTCAGTCACTGACCCCCTAGGGATCAATATCAGAAACTTGTTCTAAAGGATAATGTGAACACCCCTATTGGTTCTCTTTTTGATTTTGTTTCTCTAACAGTATTTAATCATGGTAACTAAACTGTGCTCATCTTCATTCGTTCTACTGATCACAGCATGACTGACTCATAAAAGTCACTCCTCACTGCGCTTGCCTGCCCACTTACAGTTAGCAAAGATAACCAACACCTTGGTGCATCTATGAAATGAAATGCAGAAGAATCCCCCCTCCTTGTCTCCTTTTCCTTCTAGGCAAACATTAATAAATGAGCGAAAGCGAGACGCCCACTGACTCCATCTGCGTTCTGTCTGGCGCTTCCCTGTGACACACTGCCATCATCTTCAGCCCTGACTCAGTGCCCTCACAGGAAAAACACTTCAGCGGATGAGAAGATTTTAGTTCATTCAGCCAATGAATTATTTCACACATTACACACGCATACACACAAGACTGATTTAGCTGCATATTTGCATGCTCACTTGCATATCTTCCAGAAAATATGTTACCTTGGAGTATAGGATGCAGTGAGTTGGACATTTATTAGTTATATCATTCTGTACTTATTTTCCTTGGTGAAAGACAGCCAAGAATAAATAAAGGTAGAAATAAAGTTAAAAATTGGTGATATAAACTTTAATGTACTTTGCACTTCCTCAGCTCAGTGTATAGCATAGAATGTTTATACTGTAGTATAAACTGCAGTTTATACTGCATGTAGTTTGCATGTTCTCCCAGTGCTTGGTGGGTTTCCTCAGGGTACTCCGGTTTCCTTCCAAAGACATGCAGGCTAAATTTTGTTCCCGAATTAACCATAGTGTGTGAATGAGCATGTGAGTGTGTGTACTGTATGTGTGTATGCCCTGCGATGGATTGGCACCATGTCCAGGGTGTACCCCGCCTCATGCCCTGAGTCTTCTGGGATATAGTCCAGGTTCCTTGTGACCCCGTATAAAGGATAAAGCGGTATAGATGGTGAGTGAGTGAGTATGGATTCATTCTGCCCCATTCTTGTCTCATTCTGTAAAACTTGTCTTGTTTTCTCATTATACCAAACCAAACAAATTACAGTGGGATAAACCTTTTGCTTGTATATTTCTAAGCACATGATGTACGTGTGTGTGTGTGTGTGTGTGTGTGTGTGTGTGTGTGTGTGTGTGTCTATGAAAGAGAAAGAGAGAAAATGTGTGCCTGTGGTTATGTCTGTTCTTGTTTATACCGAGTCCTGAGTTTTTGTGATATCCTTCAAAATGAATTTGGAATGGAATGAAAGGAAGGATGAAAACATGAAGAAATGGTGGGCTGGAGGGAGGGAAGGTGTTTTGAATGGAGAATGGAGAGAGGTAAGGAGTGCTGAAGTGTGACAGAAGAAAGGGGGAAAAAGGTCTTGAGGGAAGCAACCTAAGCTGGAAGAATAAAAGGGAGGGATGGGTGAAGTCATGAAAGGATTGATGTGGGATGATATGTCAGACATTCTTCTCTTAGAGAAAAGCATATCCGTATATGCATTAACATTAGATGTGCTATACTGGGGATTGTGGTAATTTGCCTGTTGTTTTTTTTACTGAAAAGTTTTAGAAAGGATGCATCTACCAACATTAGTCTTACTTATAGTAATAGTCTGCACTGGGAGGGAATGAGTTTCCACATATATATGAAGGGGAGTAAAATAAAAAATTATCCGTCCTCTGGCTGTAGAATTTATTTTAATTAACTTTTAGAAAAGACAAATACATCATTTTTAAACATAATCTCTTGCTTTTCAATACACTTTGTCCATCTGTTAACAAGCTTTTAAATTTTTTTTTACCTCATTAAAAAATGTTTTAGGATGGGCTGAAAGCCATGAATGCACCGCTGTCTTCATTTCTTCATCAGAGTTTAATCTTTGACGTCGTAGGGTTGCTTTCAGGAGATCATGACTATAGTGAGGATGCATTAACACCAAAACAACAACAGTGTGAGCAGATCACAACGTCCTTGGATAGCAGTCCTCTGCATTTAATCCGGTATCCAAGCACTGTTGATTGTTGAACCTGTTGTCCGGATAATGTTCTAATACTGGCCTTTTGGGATCCCATAAAACTGCATGCATCAATTTTACAGCTGATGGTTGACATTTGAACTTTTTCTTGGTCATCGATTCCATTCCATACTCTGCCGGCAGGGTAGTGATGAATCCATATCTCATCACAGTAATGATTCTCTTAAAATAAAAAACTTTGACCTTCCTTTGAGTATCAGTCCAAATTTTGTTTGAAGATATCCAAACACTTCTGTATATGCTCTTCTGTTAGCTGTGTCATCACAAGGTACACCCTCATACCACACCAAAAAAAGAAAAAAAAGAAAAAGAACCACTGCATGCTGCAAGTCTTTCTTGCAAATCACAAGTGGGGCATCTATTTTTGTTTGCATCGCAGTTACAAATGAACTGATGTAACATGTTTACACCTGCACAGCAGTGACTCGGGAGACAGTAGCCTTAAATGGAAAGCGCTGATAAGACAGTGCAGCCAACACAAGTTTTTATATAACCGGAGCGCAGATAATTTTTGACTCACCCTTGTATAGTCATGCCATTTCTCTCTCTCTCTCTCTCTCTCTGAAGACAAGGTCAAGCAGAAGAAGAAGCAGCAGGTGAGTTCTACGTTAATGTCTGTAGTGTCAAGGGGCACAAGTACCAATAAAAAGCTTTAGTTTGTTTACTCTGTGTCTGCTAGAAATCATATAAAAAGTTCCATCTTATAGCCCTGCAGTAGCAGATTGGCTGGTTCTCCTCATGAGCACAGTTAATCACAGTTAATTTTCTAATAATGGGTTCCTGTCTGGCTCTTTCTAAAGCACTTGAAATATGATTTGACTAGAACATATGCATTTTTATTTCCACTAGAGACAGCTACTGTATGATGCTGATCACAAGCTGTATCAAATTAGACATGCCTCATTTTGCTTAATATTGGACTTGTTTGTCTTACCTGATACACTCAGACAGTTGTCTAACAAGTTAATCCTTTTATTCTTTGACGATTTCACTGTATTTCATTATATTTTACAGACAGTGGTCATTGTTGTTATTGTTGTTGCTCTTGTATAGATTAGACAAATCAAGTTGAGACAAGTACAATACAGTTTAATCTCTCTACAATATCTCTGCACAACGTGGTGGCCAATTCATGTATGAAAATGATTTCTCATGCTCCCGTACGTTCAGGTTGTCGGCTGACTTCATTTTATTGCCGCAAAACATTGCTGAGCCTAGACCTGCTACACTGTTTAAAGAATGAGATTGTGAAAGATGCATGACTAGATATCTAGATTTATCAAATCACATAATCTTTTTACATTGAAAAGTCCTAACCGTATAATTTATTGAAATTTTTAGTTTTTTGTAAATAAATCACTAACAAAGCTGTTTAGTCCCAATCCTATGAGTTCTCATCACACTGTGTGCATGTGAAAAACCTCTTACTTTCACTACTATACATAAATACAGTTTTTACAGCTGATTTTATTTATGAAACTTTACCAAGTGATCTTCATTCATTATTTTTCCCAGCCATACTTCCTCATCGAACTTGATGGCTCACCGCTATTCATCCAGGTTTTAATAGTGTGTTGAACTCGTCTGAATCCAATTCCAGTAATTCATGCAATCTCCTTAGTTGTTTTCTTTGCTTGATACAGGCCAATAATTTGTCCCTTCTGAAATGTCACATCTTTTTTTTTTTGGCCAAGCAGTATATGTAGGAAGTCTGCTAGAGGGGTTCAATATAGAGATGTAATGAGTGTCTTATAATTAGTTTGCAAAGGACATGCAGATTATAGCTTAAACTGGTTGGTGCTGACCCATTTTACAGGAACTAGGACACACTCATACACACATACCAATTCATAAGTGGTCACGGGTGCTCTGCTCCAAGACAAGAGATATGCCGGAAGTGAAGTCGTGTAATTATATACCGTATCCTCAATATTAGCAATATAGGGAAGGATCTGTAGAAAACTAGAAAACGGTGAATAAGTTTGAATAAGGGTCCTGTCAACTAATATAGCATCACTACAGCTACAGTTTGCACACACACTCCATTTGTTCAAATATGGATGATCTTCATCTCTCCAAAGCATCTTTCACTCTTCTTGTGTTACACTGTCTCCAACGTCATCAATCACACACACTTTGTCTTGGAAGCATCCAAATTCAGTGTTTGGTAGAAAGTAAGGGGGCTTCGCAAGTCAATGTGTGTCTCGCATATTTAGCCCTGAGCTCTGGGAATAGCAGGCAGGCTGGTGGCTACAGCACAGCAGATGGAGCTAAGAGGGAAAAAGAGATTGAGGAAGGAATGGAGAGATAGGGGAGGTGTGAATGGTGGCTAAGCTCCAGGTTTCAGAGTTGCAGAAGAACCAAAGAAAAATCAGGAGCCAAAACCATCACCAAATAGGGTGAAGGCAAATAAGCGATACCAAAGTAATACATGATAGAAGGAAAATATGAACGGAAGAGGCGAGACGAAGGAAACAGTGGGTGGAGGGAGGAATTGAAGTGATGGGAAATTAAAGGTGTGGATCAAAGAAAGAATCCATAAGGGGATAGAAGAAAGATTTTGAAGAGAGTGACAGGTTGGCGGAGGTAAAGGGAAAGGTTGCTGGGAGGAAAGCTGGCATACAGGAAAAATAGAGGAAGCATGGCTAAGAGGGATGGAGGGAAGGTTGGATGGTCTACAAGGGGACGGCAGAAGGGGTGCAGAGAGGGAAGGATATGGGAGAGTTAAAGGAAGGGTGGAGGTTTTTGAGGGAGGTGTGGAGGGAGATGAGGATAGTGGGAGCGTTAAAAAGAGGGATGTAGGTATAGAGAGTTAGATGCAAGGAAGATAGGAGAAATATGTAGAGGATCAAACTAATAAAGGAATATAGATATCAAAGTTGGGATTATGGGAGAGAGAAGGAAGGATGAAGCTAGGAAAGGAGAGATGGAAAGAGGGAGAGATGGAAAGGAAGGAAATATGGAAAGAGGAAAGCATGATGGGAGAGTTTGGGGAAGAGAAGCATGGATGGTGGAATGGTTCAAAATAGAGATGAAGGTATGAAGGATTAGAAGTAATGGCAGAGAGAGGGATAGAGGGATGTAATTTAAACAATATAGAGACTGAATTAATGGTAGTAAGAATGAAAATGGCAATGAAGAGAAAGATGAGAAGAGGTATGAAAGGAGGTATGAAGAAAGGAAGAAAGGGACATGATAGGTTGTACAAAAAATATGTTTAGAAATAATAAATAATAAATTACTCTCCAAGAAAATTATAGGGAACACAAGACTATAAGGTGTTTAAACATCTCTTCACATACTGTGCTTATGTGTGGTGTGTGTGAGAGAGAGAGTGAGTAAGAGGACGGCTGTAGGAGGTCTGATATCTCAGACGATGCGTGAGCAGCATAGATAAAATTCCACCAGCAGACTGCTGTTTGTGTGTGAATGTGTGTGTATGTGTGTGCACTTTCAGTGGTATCCCTGAAGGCATCTAGGGATTCTCACTGCCTTGTTTTCATGTACTGTCCAAACAACACAAACCTGTTAGTCCTTTAAACAACATTAATCCCTCAGTGTGTCCTTCTTGCGTTTGATGTGCCCTATTTGTAAGTGTGAGAGTGCTCGAGTCAGATCAGGTCTCTGATGGGTGCTAATGTGAAAAGGCGTCCTCCGACATCACCTTGTTTCCCTTCCCTCTGATTACCCCACCTGCTCAGCCACCTGCCACTCTCTCTGATCTGCTTAGTCATTTCTGACCCTTGCTGCTACTGCATGCCCATAAAGCCCTATAATGCAATCTGACAGGATCACACTCACCCTGTACAGGAAGCAGGTTTATTTCTAGTCATTCAATTAGACCAACAAGGAAAAACAGACATAATAGCCTTCCAATATAAATTAATAAATTATTCAATCTTGGTTAATAGTTTTCTTGTGAATTGTATCATATTTTATGTTAGGATTTACGGGAATAGGAGATTAATGAAGTAACATCAATAGAAAATGTACTCATTAATCTCAAATAATTCTTATACTATTTCCAATAACTGTTAGACCTTTTGCCATGAGATGGACTGGCACCCTATCCAGATTGTACCCCATCTGTGTGCCCTAACTCTCCTGAAATAGGCTCCAGGCCCCCTGCGATCCTGTACACGGAATAAGCAATATAGACGATGAATGAATGAATAAATGTTGAACCTAATCAGAAAAAAAGGCAACAATGATGAGGGGAATACAATTTTCCCAGGACACCATAACACACATAGCTGGTCTGTTTGCTGGCATGTTTTTGGAAGGATATGTGTTTCCTCACATATGCTTCTAAATTACCTCTATGTGTGTGTGTGTGTGTGTGTGTGTGTGTGTGTGTGTGCGTGTGTGTGTGTGAGTATGAGTGTGATGAGGATTGGAACAGAAATAAATGCATGTTTGCATTTAATCAAAACAATATTTTTTTAAACTGTCAATCATTGTGCTACATGATACTAGTATTTAAAAGTATTGTTTTTTTAAACAGAAAATAATGTTTTAATGTTCAACTATATGTACAGACATGTTTGAAAGTTAGTACCCCCTCATTTAATTCTATGTGATTTTGTGTAGAAATCATCTGATTGTAGCAGATCTCAGTATTAGACAAATACTACCCCAGATTAATTTTTTTCATAGCACCATTATTTATTAGACAAAATGAAGCCAAAACTATAAACACGTGGGTAATATTAAGTATCACCATGATTCCATAGCTTGCAGATCCACCTTTAGCAACAATAACATTATGTAATCCTTTCCTGTATGACTTCATCTGTCTCTCACATCATTTTGGTTCTTCCTAAGAACATTGCTGCAGTTCATTGAGCCTTTTCATTATTATTGGAAGTTCTCTTATGCACAGCTCTGTTAAGCTCCTGCCACAGCATTTCCGTTGTGTTGAGGTCTGGACTTTGACTAGGCCATTCCAAAACGTAGATTTTTTTTTTTAGTTTTCCAGCCATTCTGATGTAGATTTACTGGTGTTTGTATATTTGTTGTCCTGTTGCGTGACCCAATTTCGACCCAGTGACTGCAAGGTTCCCAGGTCCTGTGGCTGCAAAACAAGCCCAAATCATCACCCCTCCACTACCGTGTTTGACGGGTATAAGGTGTTCCTGCTGAAATGCCCTTTGGTTTACATCAACCAACTCCACTTTGGACTCATCTGTCCATAGGACAATGTCCCAGATGTCTTGTGGTTTGTTCAGATGCAGTTTTGCAAACCTCAGTCCTGCGTCTGGGTTCTTTTTATACGGAAGAGATTCCTCCTGGCAATCCTTCCAAAAAATTGTTTTATTTTTTCAGGGTTGTTCTGATTCAGCTGTTGTGGACTTTAACATTTAACATGCTCTGTGATGCATGTAGGGTCTGTGATATAGCTCTTGTTTTTCTTTTTTTTGCATTTTTATGAGGTCTGACCTTGGGGTGAATGTGCTGGGATGTCCACTCCTGGGAAGATTGACAACTGTAAAATGCTCCCCACTTGTTAATAATTTCTCCGACTAGAATGTTGAACTCTAAACTGTTTGAAGATAGCTTTACAAGCCTTTTCAGATTGATGTGCAGCTACAATTGCTTCTCTTAAACCACTACTTATGTTTTTCCCTCTTGGCATTGTGTTAACACACACCTGAATGCTCCAGGCCAGCAAACCCAATTAAATCCTGTGGAGGCAGTAAGGGTACTTAGTATTACCCACATGATTTTGTTTTGTTTATCTGGCTTAATTTTTGTTTTGGTGAAAAAAGGTATATATTGTTCATCTGGGGTTGTATTTGCCTAATATGTGCTTTGAAATGTGCTATGATCAAATGATTTTTCTATGAAAAATCATAGAACTATAGTCATGTTCCAAAGATAGTACCCATACTTTTTTTGAAAAACAATCTAAAAATCATCTCACATTGTCCCCGATTTAATCTACTTTTAAATCGGGGACAATGTGAGTACAGTGACTTTGTGACAGTGATCATTGGTACCTGAGAGATACTGCTAACCCTCGGAGATTTTCTTGCACATCACTGGAGTTTGCACGGAATGGCAATAAATAAATAAATGAATAAATAAATAAATAACTCTAGTGAGCAGCAGTTCTTTGGGAGAAATGCATTTTTTAGATTAGGAGATATGTGGAGGTTTGCAGGACAGTGCTAAAGTTGTCAATGTAACTGCCCATTTGCCCTCTATTGGATGAGCTGTTTTAATTTTGATGATGTGGCTGCATACATATAGATAGTGCATAACTGCCAAATATGAATCAATTTGAATCCTTTTTCAGGTTAAAGCAACGGCCCCTCAAAATATCTGTTCACGTCCCTGAAAAGATCGGGGAGAATGTTGAGCTAAGAACAAGGCAACAGTAAACACAATACTAAGCAGAAAAGCTTCTCAAAACTCATAGCATATAAAACTTTGAAGTAGGTTGTTACGTGTACAGGGTGTGGACTTTGGAAGAGGCATAGTCTCAGGAGGTTAACTGCTTGAAAGTCTTTTAATAAAGAAAACAAAACATTAACAAACATCCATAAACATGGAACCTTGAAAGGGCTAACACAACAGGCACTAAGGTAAATAGCTTGAAACTGAAAACACGGTTCAACCTTCAAATCATAACTAAACTGAATAGACATTAATCAGGACCAAAAGAGAACATGAAACTATAACAAAACATGGAGCATTACAGAACGGCAGTTTAAGCAACAAAACAAGACTATCACCAAGAACAGGAACGTTACCAAGCAGGAGCAAAACAGAACTGGAGCTAAACATAACCAGGAGATAAACAGGCTAGATAACATTCATTCTAGGAGACTAACAGGCTAGAAACAGGCCCATAAAACACAATTTAACACACCAGTTTAACTAAACATAACAGAACCTTCAACTAACAAAAACAGAACAGGAGTTGAACAGAATAGGAACTCTACCAAATACAGGAGCTAAACAAAACAGGAACACAACAGACCAGGAGTTTAAGGGAAATAGCATGACGCAGAGACATGGAGTAATCACAACAGGTAACTCAACAAATGCACGACCAAGGGCCAACTAAAACACAGGACTATTTATAATGAAAATAATGAGCCACCTCGGGTCAGGTGAGCGCTCCAATCACCTGACCGAGCTGCCTTCTGATAAACAACTTAAAAAGGAAACAAAGTAAACACAAAATGGAGTCTCTGCGCATGGAGCCCTCTGGTGGTATTCCGTGACATTACCCCGCCCCAGACAGCGCTCCCCTGGGCAGGGCGGTAGGGCGAGCAGGACAGGATGGTCGCTGGGGCAGGGCAGAGGAGAAGCGAGCGCTGGGTCGCAGGGCGGAGGCTCGACGTCGTCAGGTCGACGAAGCAGGGCAGCGAAGGAGCTGGTTCATGTCTTTCGGGCCTCTCTGCGAGAACGGAGCCCTCCACTGGGGCCTCTCTGCGAGAACGGAGCCCTCCACTGGGGCCTCTCTGCGAGAACGGAGCCCTCCACTGGGGCCTCTCTGCG
>JAQMYG010000007.1:17530437-17540526 GCA_030014215.1 Clariallabes teugelsi
TTGGTTTCATCTGACCATATGACATTCTCCCAATCCTCTTCTGGATCATCCAAATGCTCTCTAGCAAACTTCAGATGAGCCTGGACATGTCCTGGCTTAAGCAGGGGGACACGTCTGGCACTGCAGGATTTGATTCCCTGGCGACGCAGTGTGTTACTGACGGTAGCCATTGTTACTGTACTTTGGTCCCAGCTCTCTGCAGGTCATTCACTAGGTCCTCCCGTGTGGTTCTGGGATTTTGGCTCACAGTTCTTTTGATCATTTTGACCCCACTGGGTGAGATCTTGCGTGGAGCCCCAGATGGAGGGAGATTATCAGTGGTCTTGTATGCCATCCATTTTCTAATAATTGCTCCCACAGTTGATTTCTTCACACCAAGCTGCCATCCTGGTGCAGGTCTCCAATTTGTTTCTGGTGTCCTTTGACAGCTCTATGGTCTTGGCCATAGTGCAATTTGGAGTGTGACTGTTTGAGGTTGTGGACAGGTGTCTTTTATACTAATAACAGATGCCATTAATACAGGTAACGAGTGGAGGACAGATGAGCCTCTTAAAGAAGAAGTTACAGGTCTGTGAGAGCCAGAAATCTTGCTTGTTTGTAGGTGACCAAATACTTATTTTCCACCATAATTTGCAAATAAATTCTTTAAAAATCCTTCTTATTTTCTCTCTCATAGTTGAGGTATAACTATGATGAAAATTACAGGCCTCTCTTATCTTTTTAAGTGGAGGAACTTGCACAATTGGTGGGTGACTAAATACTTTTTTGCCCCACTGTAAATGTTCCATTGTGCTATTCTGTGCTCTGGTGTGTGATATTATTTTATATGCTGTCTTGTTTTGCCATGTTTTGCTATATTATATATGATATTATTTTATATATTGTTAGATGCTATTATGTATTCTACTGTATGTTATGCAGTATATTTCTTATGTAGCTCTAATATTGATTCAAGCTATGCTTCAATATTGGTTCAAACTTTTGTTTTCGATTTAAAGTCTTTATTTGATTCTAAAGTTTTTTTTTTTCCAATGATTATCTGGAATAATGATTTGTAATACATAATATTCTAATATGTTACATTGTTCATTCCAACTGAAAACTACAGTTTATTTTGTATATCATTTTCTTTTATTTTCAAGCAATTTATATTTGGAATATGCTGAGCATTATATACTTCCTGACCCAAGGGGGAAAAAGTGTTGCACACTCTAAGATTTCATGCAATCACCTTTTGCTTTAACAGTACACATTTTGTTGTATGTTATGTTATGTTATGTTATGTTATGCTGTGTTGTGTTGTGTTGTGTTATGTTATGCAGTATAGTTCTAATAGCTAGAATTAAGGCTCAAATTGTTAATTTTCATGTTTTAATTTAAGTTAAAACTGTAAACTGCAATTCATATGCATTTTTGCTCAAGATTTGTAATATAATTTGATAAATGCAAGTCTGATAATAAAATATGGTGCTATGATGTTATGTTGTGTTATGTGCTGTGTTACTCTATACAGTATATGTTACATTGTTCTAATAAAATTTGTTGAAGTTCACTGTGTTTTGTGAGGTGCTCTCAGGAGCGGCATCTTTCTTGCATTCCTTTTAAATATGTAATTATTTTTATGGCCAGGACATGAAACTATGATTTGTTCATACAAACATTGTCATGGTATATAAAAAAAAATTGTTATACTACTCTCCCATTCCATGCATTTATTCAAAATGTGTTTTTACAGCAGAGCCTGAAGCATCAGTGAGCAGATGAAGGGCTCCTTCAGGGAGTATCAGTCTGGTTTCTCATGTTGATCCCAGATCAAGCTGTGGTTCTGCATCTCTTTCAGAAATAGGTGACCTACTCTCAGTGTGTGCCTGGTTGCTTGTGACTTTCTCTGCAGTGACATTTGTGTAATGTCATGGTGATGGATGATGGGAAGGGCTCGATTACTCAACCATGCGGGCTAAGCCTTTTTGCCACACTCTTATGGATTCCAGATCACCACTCTCAAAACACTTTGCCTGAAGATCGGAGGGGGTTAGTGTGTTTACCCTTATAACTGAAGTAAGGCTTATGCTGGGTGACGAATAAATTTAAATGATTTCAATGTCAATGGAAGTTATTGATTTATTTCAGGTTTATTTGTAACAAAAACAAATTAGCACAATATAACCCAATAGATTTACAGCTATAATGAGCAGAAGCAACCTTAGTAAGTAAAGACATGAGACAACATGAGAACGAAACCTTGAGCAGAACCAGACACCTCTTCTAGGTTAGTGGTTCTGAACTCAGGTCCCGGAGGACCACTGTCCTGTGCTTTCTCAGCTCCCGGCTCCCATCAAACCTAATTTGACTAATCAACTACATAATTAACAGTCTTTTCTTAATTGAAGTGGGTGTGGTAGAGCAGGGAAAACATGAAAAAACATGGAAGGCAGTTGTCCTCCAGGAATAAGGTTTAGAAACACTGTTAGTTGGATTATAAATAATTACACTATACAGTCACATAGGAAAAGTCAACCAATTGCTGAGATAAAGATGATTCTGAGATAAAGATGCTCATTCTTAGTTAAGACCCCATTGTCCTCCAAGATTCATTCAACCACAACTTGATAAAAGATTAGTAAAATGATGAAGGCACACCAAGTGTAGGAGAAGGCACACCAAGTAGTTGTTGTCCTGACACTGATGGTGGTGCATAAGCCACTGGTTAGGTTAGTGGAGTCTGGCTTCCATGTTCTCTGTTCAGTGTTTGCTCTGTAAAAAATAAGAAACAAAGTGTATATTAATTTGAGTATGTTATTATATAAATATAATTGAACTGCATAAATGTAGTGGTTTTAGCATGGAGTGTCTTGACACTTTGCATCAACACTTTCCCAAGTATTAATAGTGATGTTGGTGTTTGCATACAGTACTGTACATGTGCATATCAGCACATTCATTGGAATAAGCAGTGTTTGGAATAAATTCCATGGTCTTTCCTGAAATTTATTTCTCCATCATAAAACAATGCTGAAGGCATCTAAAATATGCAATAGTCACCTTTGAACCATTTATATTGAGAACCTTCATAACTGTTCTAACATGAGGTTCTGTAAATTGATGATTTTTGAGGCTGGGAAATGTAAATTAACTTCTCTGCAGGTAAATATTGGTCTTGCTTTTCATGCATGGTCTTCATGAGAGCCAGTTTCATCATGGTGCTTGACGGGTTTTGCAAATGCACTTGACAATACTGTTCTTGCAAGAACTATTCCAGAAGAGCCAACGTTCATGTCTTAAAATAGCATCTGTCTGTTGTTAATGTTGTTGTTCTTCTTCTATTTCTTCTTAATTACCTAATGCCATATTAGTTATTTCATAGTTTTGAAAAATTCCAGTATTGTTCTACAACATAGAAATAAATAACTCCAAACTTATATCCAATCTTTTGACTGGTACATACGGTATCATGTAGTGTACATCATAAGACTGAACCAAACTGAATCTGATGTTTGCTCTACTGGACAGGGCAAATCTGAGACAACATAAATGTCCCGTTTGTATGCCTGACACAGGATCTGCCCTAGGGAACAGTGGCTTGAACACACACGTCTTTTAACTTGTTTCCTCTGGGGAAGAAAGTACCTGACACAGGCACTTGGGGTGGGGAGGGGTCTTGGGGAGGACATGCTAACTCAGCAGCGGCATGAGTGAGATCACTTCCTCTCTAGCCATGGGTCAACATGAAGGGACAAGAAAAAAAATAAACACACAGGAGCAGGCAGTTCGTCTCTATGTACTTGCGAGCTTCAAATCCTTTGCTTTGATTAAGAGAGAACTACTACTAACAAGAAAATCCTAACAGGCAGAAAGAAAAACATGTACCATGAAAGCCGTAGCATATGTTGGTGGAGGTGGTATGAAAACAACAACTCAACATTCTGATGTGAGCCCAGGTTAGTGCCTGTGTAGTGTTTTCCTCATGTGAGTATCCTTTCAGAAATATGCTGATAGGTGAACACTATGCTAAATTGCCCCAGGTGTGAATATGTGTGCACCGTGCTTTGCAGTGTCACATTCTAGTGGTAATCTAGCCACTGCAGTGACTGAAATGAAAGGATGCATACAGTACACAAAATATTAAATAAAAATATTAAAATATTAAATTTTACTTTTACATTATTGTGGAATATTTTCCATGCTTCGTTCATTTGTGTAATTTCTATGTTTGCTTGCTAAAGGATTGTCTAACTATGGTCTCTATATTTCTGACCTATGGCTGGAAGAATGTTATAAGTGCATCCTTCAGCTAATGCTTTTTTGCTATTGCTTTTTAAATGGTTTCTTTATGCACAGTGCCAAACCAAACTGGAAACACACGATAGGTATTAATTCAGTAAAATGTTTTATAGGAATTTTTATAGGAAACAATTACCAATTATTCCCAAAACCACTGACTATAACTTTCCTTATCAAGTTTTCCACTTGGAATTATAAAATTTTTTCAACATTTAGTTATTTACTTTTCCTTAATGTGTATCACCTTATTATTATTAGTATTATTATATATTACATAGGCTGAGGGCTTTTTAAGTGCAATGACTCTTTATTTAAAAATTAAAAGTCACAACACAGCTTTGCTATCTGGATGCAAAAACATTGAAGCTCAATATATCAAAACTGCTCAAATCAGAATGCAGATAGACCCTTATAATATCAAGGGAACAGAATAACATTAGTCAGCAGGTAATTTTGCAATATTTGCAGAAGCAAACTCATGTGATATGCTAAAATATTGAATAGCCAGTGCCAACATAAGAATAACTAATAAGACTAACTACTTCATCAATTACAGTCTCCTCCATCAATGGTGATATAAAAATAATAATAATAAAATAAAATTACTGGCAGCATGGTGACTTAGTCATTAGCACTGTGACCTTGCACCTCCAGGTTCCTGGTTTGATTCCAACCTTGGGTCTGTGTGCATGAGGTTTGCATGTTCTCCCCGTGCTTGGTGTGTTTCCTTAGGGTACTCCGGCTTCCTCCCACAGTCTAAAGACAAGCAGATTAGGCTTCTCAAATTAGTATGTGTGTGTGTGCGTGTGCATGTGTGCGTGTGTGTGTGCATGTGTGTGTGTGCGCATGTGTGTGTGTGTGTGTGTTTTTGTGCGTGTGTGTTCCCTGCATTCCCAGTATCCTGCCTCGCACCCTAAGTCTCCTGGATAGGCTCCAGCCCCCTACGACTAATACAGGCTGTACAGACGATGAATGAGCGAGTAAGCGAGAGTGAGTGTATATTTACTGTTTATTTAACTATTTAATTTTATTTTCTTTGCTTTTAAACATTTCAAGTATGTAAAAATAAAAACATTTCAAGAATGTATAAAGTGTATAGCATGGAGGGAAGCGATGTATTAGGAATTTTCCTCCAGGGTTTCCAGTGGTGGTCTTTACAGCTGATTCCTGGCAGAGGTCTGGATTGAGTTACTCTGAGCGACTCTGAGCCACCCAGCTTCCTTTCCTCTATCATCCAAGGGTAAAAGAGTTCAGCATTTAATGGACTTATTCCTCCACTAAGCAGATCCATGACTCACTGATAATTGCAGGTATTAGGTCAATAACAAATTATCTTAAATCAGTCATGCACAAATTTTTAAAGATTGCCACATGCTTGCAATTATCATATTGACATTACCAACTGATCTGTCCTTATGCATTTTCTGGCTACACACAAAAACTCATTTCTAAACTAACTAACAACTTAATTCACTTTTTTTTGTCATACAGTATGTAAAAATATAGACAAAAATACTATTTAATATTTTAATCCTTTAAGTTGTTTGGTGGGCAAATCCAGCAAACCCCACAGATGCTCAGTTGAATTATGATCTGTGGAATTTGGAAGCCAAGATGTCTCCATAGAACGCCATTACATATTCACATGTAAAGTCATTTACATGATTTAATGTCATAACCTACAAATTTACCAAAACCTGTGCAAGCTGTATTTGGGGCTCCTGAAAAATATAAACAATTAGACTTTTTGTTTACTGTCTTAAAGTGCTCAGTTGGGTGAGTGGTTAAGGTGTTGGACTACTGATCAGAAGGTCCCAGGTTTAACCGTCAGCACTACCAAGTTGCCACTGTTGGGCCCTTGAGCAAGGCCCTTAACCCTCAAACGATCAGATATTTGAGATAAAAATGTAAGTCACTCTGGATAAGGGTGTCTGCCAAATGGAACATGTGCGGTGTTAGAGTAAATGACATTTATATGAGGCTTTCATGGTTACATAATCTACTGATTTCATCAAATGTTTGTATCAGGAATTCATTATGAATTTCTTTGCGAACGGTTATAAGGAAACAGGAAGGGACAAAGCTCAAATTTGATAAATTGCTCAGTAAAATTTGAAAGATTTGAGTCATGCTTACAAATACTGTACATTTCTAGGGATTGGAGTACCCTCTAGCTCACCAGTTTAATCTGGTGTGTTAATTAGCTGATGTGTTGAATGCAACTCCGGTAGTGCGTGGAGGCCACAGGAAACTGACAAAATGTTCATCTTAGGCAAAGTAATCACATGCCAATGATATTAAAATTGTTGCAGATAGTGTTGTTCGTTAATTTTATTTTATTTTTTTCTCTGTCTTGTACCATGTGTAAGATATTGCTTTACAGGAACACTTTATTAGCAGCATATTTGGTTGACCACACACTATTCCCATGTCAAAATAAATAAATATTATAAGATCATATAATAATTTATTTACCATATACTGTAGAAGTGACAGATGACTCACAGTGATGAAGGTAAACTTTCTGTTACCATCACCATCCACTATGTCCAGCAAAAAGCTGAAAACCATCTTTAAAAGTCCCACCGAGAATTCCTTTACAGTCGGCTCTAATTTTCTTTGCCCTTCATACAATATTTAGTTGGTTTGGTGCACTACTGTCAAGTACTGTGAAGAATCGGTGGGGTGTGGTGTATTTTAATCACTGTTACGTGCTGTGTAAATTTGTCAATCATTTCAGCACATCAACACCATTCCTTTCTGGTTATAAAAGAAATATGTCAACAGACAGATGAAATTACAGCTCTCAAGCCATTTCTTGAGAAAGAAATGGGTGCTTTCACATACTGTACAGTATCATGCCTTGTTGTTTACTCCTCAAACAGCCAAGATCCTCCTATTGTTCTGAAACAGAATGAACGCACGGTATGTATGCTTTCATTTGCATATGAAAATGCATATGTTGGACTGTTTTGTTGGCTTAAAGTGTGTGATTTGCAGATAGTTTGTTCAGTATAGATGTGGAATATATATTTAATTACAAAGTATTATTTAAACAATGTTGTTGTGGATTTGTGGGGTTGGCAAACTCTCTAGTTTGATCTCTCTAGTCTGATAGAAGTGTTAGCTTGTTAACATCTAATAAAACGTGCTGAATAAGCTAAAACTACCACATACTGCTGGTGTTCAGCCAATAGTTGGCTGTTAGGTGAAATAGATAAGACGTGTTCATGATCAATGACACATGCATTGAGTGATTTCTCCTTAAGTTATAAATTTCAGACCTCAAATTAGTCAGGTCAGCTGGCATGACAGATGTTCCTTAGGGGGTCAAATAGTGGCTAGGAAATCCATTAACTATTAAGCCCTCTTTTAAATAAGCTGCCAAAAAAAAAAACCCTCGAGCTATCAGTTTGCATTCACCAGACTATTAGCATTACATTATAGAGGAATGAATCCAGGGTCACCGGAGGGCATGGGGCAGGCCTGAGAAATTGTCTGGCTTGTTTCCTGATGTGACTCTGGCACAGAGATACACATCCAACATCCTAAATAAACAAATAGAAATGGCCCAAGAGACCTTCCTTTTTTCTATGTGTGTCCTAAACTCCCCTTCTTTTCCTACATCTTTTTTTCCTGCAATTTTCAGTTATCCTCACTCTCTCTCTCTCTCTCTCTCTCACTCCCTCTCTCTCTCTCTCGCTTTGTCTCTCTCATTCTGCCATAAACTTAGGTCAGCAAACTGTTAAAGACGTTAAAACTGATACCCCAGCTGCGTGGAGAGAACGTCTACATGTGGAGAAGGGAGAGGAAGGCTGAGGTCCTGTTTGAAGTGGAGCTGGAACATCAAACCCTCCATTTAGAACAGGATGAACGGCTAAAGGGCTGACTTAAGTTTTTCCAGCAAAAAGAGATGGATAGTGTTATGGCTTAAACATTTCTTACTGGGCTCGATTAAAGCCTCTGACACCGCTGAGAGCAGTTTGTAAAGAAAGATTATTGACAATGAACCCCATACTGAACTAATCAATGAAGGTCATTGAGTGTAGGCATGTGTGTCTGTGTGTGTGCATGTGTTAGCAAGTGAGATGTAAAAAGAGGATTTAAAAATCTATACAAAGGGCAAGGTGTTCATTCTATCTTTCTTTAAAAAAATCATACTTTCAAACCATGGGCAGCAAAGGATAAAACTGAATACAAATATAACTTCTAAGCTGAACGTCTAAACATCTAGCGAAATCAGATACATACTTGGAAAATAATCTAAGCCAGTTAAACTAACAGAGGATCTATATAACAGAAACTCGAACTTTTGATTTTGCTGAATAACAGAATATAGTTGTGAGAGTAAAAAATCTCTTTATTTCTCTATATTAGCCCCTGCTACACTAATGCACTTATCCCTGGATACCATTAATGCAGAAACTTTTCTCAGTAGCCAGAGCCATGATTGGATTGCCTCCTTCATGTCTGAAATGCAGGCCTCCCAGGAACTCCTTTAAAGGTCAGTGTGGCAAAACATGTGGAAATAGTCTGGAACAAGTTCAGGAATGTACAGGGGATGTGGCAATAATTTACAGCCAAATTCCTGTAATGTACAAGTGGTGTTTGTAAATGAACCCCTGTACAGTTCACACAGACATAATGTATGTGTCTATTCCACAAGATAGTGATATACTGTATACTGTATATCTTTCTGATTTAATGCGATTCAACATCCTCTATACCCTGAACATTATATTAAACTTTATTCATAAAAAGTACCAAAAATTGTAAAATATCACTAATGACAGTAAGGCAAGATGGGGCAGTTGGCATAAGACCAAAAAAGTTATGGTAAAATACTACTGTAAGTTTTATTTAATTTAGGGTTATACTGTTTTTGGAAATCTGTGAGGGAAATATACAGTACAAGCCTTGGGTGGGACTCATTTCTCTTTCAGCCTCAAGAAAACCACTTTGAGTTAATTGCCTCAGTGAAGCCTCCAGCTGTAAAAACAAGCCCAAAATGACCAACCATATGCTGTAAATTTGTGTCATTTGCTGTAAAGAAGAAAAGTATGATGCCATTTGCAGCTGAAGGAGAAAATAGTGAATTTGACCTAAAGTACGTAATATGAAGGTCACATAATCTTTATATGATAGCAATTGTTGCATTGTAAAGGACTTAAATAGATATTTGTATCAAGTGTATTTATTTAATTCAGAAGAACAAATAAGATGCAATTTTCTAGGGACAAATTAATCAAGAAGTAGATGTAATACCTGAGTACACCAGCTGCAGGAAATGAGTTGTAAATGACTATCAAATTATCAGAAACAAGTCTGAAGAGTCGAGCTTTATATGAAGATTAAATGCTGCTGTCAACTTGTTACATATCTTATTATTACTTACAGTGCAATCCTAAAAATGTAATAAATAATTTGATTAATCTATCAAAGGTGGCTCTAACTTTAGATGGTTAAAGATTTCTAGTGAAATATTCTGTATATAAAAGATTAATATGAAGGTTTAACAACTACTGTACAACCTTACTATTACATTATGTTTATCTCCAATCCAAATTAAAATAATTTCCCATGGGAGCTAATGCTGTCCCTTATGCATCTTTGCACCATCCATAACTTATGTTTATCATTGTAATACTGTATATTCCACACATATTTATTCTGTATATACTGTATCATATAGACATCCATACAGGCATTCATTTACATACAGTACATACATACATACATACATACATACAGTATGTATATCATGTTATTTGAGCATTTTCGTGACATGTCTTATTCACTGCATAGTTT
>JAQMYG010000007.1:17561230-17572135 GCA_030014215.1 Clariallabes teugelsi
AGTGACGGTGAGAGCAGCGTGCTAGTCATTTTTCCATCTTTCTCCCCTCACTAATTGTGCTTATTTAAGGTACAACATATACATCTACAGTATATATGACAACTAGTTTTTTCTGTCTCAACATAGGTGAACAGTTTGTGTTATCATATGCACATCTTACTCCAACCTTTTTCCTGTAATATCTGTCAGTGAAAAGCACATTTTTTCAAAGGGAGCAAGATAAAGATTTTTTATGTGGCAACCTGAGGCCTAAGAAAAGAAATCGGCCATCTTGAGTGGTAACATAATAGTTTTAAGCTCTTCAATAAGTCTTAAATGGTTTTCTACACACAATATAGCATAGTTTTGTTGTAAAACCCATGTAGTACCCTATACACAAGATGGCAAGAGAATATTTGAGATTCAGAAAAAAACTACTATAATCAGTGTCTAATGGGAATCTTCTATACAGTACCTACATACAGTATATACTTTACTGCCATTTTTCACATTTAAACAGAAATACATAATATAATACTGTACATCAAAATAGCCATTAGCAATACCATATGTTGAATATATTCACATATTATTTCTTCCACATTTTGAAAATCTACTGTACCACAATTTGTGCTGAACTACTAGCTTAAGTTGTTAAATTACTTGCTCATGTTAAATTACTAGCTGATGTACTATACAGTATATCCATGCCCTTATTAGAGAGAGCAGTCACTGTCAGGTCAGAATCTTTCTTTGCCCGTCTCCATAGAGATGTCTCTGTCGGCCAGGTGCCTCAGTTCATTTCCAACCTGTCTTCAGAGTCTGTCCATGTTGAACAAGTGAGACGGCCCATCGTTACACATCTCACTGTGCTTTATTGAGCACTACTCAAGCAATCTGCACTCGTTTGTAAACAAGCCTCACTTTTATTCGCATGTTACTATTTTTGAAAATTCTTTTTTTTTTCGCTCCCCATTTGAACCTTTCAGGTCAACTTTGTGACTGCTTTTTCCTTAGGTTTCATGATGTGTCAAATATTTTATCATAGCACCAAATTCCTACCTGACGGACTATACTAGTTAACAAGTGTTATGATGCACATAACATTAAATACATTTATTCTAATAGTGATCGGTAGAAAGGAGGGGGATTCATTGAGGCATCCTCTCAGATGATTTCGAGGGATTTGAAAATAGGGTGAAGGGATGTAAATGAGTTTCCGAGAAGGGATGAGAGGCAGCAGGGGGTCGGACGCCTACTGTGTCCCCTATAATTTCTCCTCTCCCCATTTCTCCAATCCTGTTTGATCGAGTGCTAGCTCCAGCTTCGGGCTTCACTGTTATTTTCCAGCGCGTGGACACAGTGATTTCATACATGACATTCTGAATGCACTACCCCAATCAGATAGCCCTCCACAGCTCCCCTTTTTCTCCTGCAATTCTCCTCAAAGCTACTGCATTCTGCCACTCTGCAGAGGGGAAAATAAGGTTCTGTTCGAGCTGACATCCAATCGCATTGCAGTCCCTGAGGCAGCGAGCGAGTGCAGTCTATGAATAATTGGAGGGATAATTGAATGTTATTAGATGGAGCACCAGAAGACCTGATTTGCTGTGGTTCGAGGGGGAGAGAGAGCCAGGAAGGCCATTCCAGGTCAAAAGACAAAGTATCTTACAGAGCTTGTCTGTCCAAATATCACCCATGTTGCTTGTCAAATGTTATTTTCTAAATCAACACAAAGCCATACAGTATGTCATGTGTTGAACCCTGTAAAGCAATAAAATCTATTGTATATACTGTATGTACTTTGTGATTGCTCTTTCATTAGGTTTTATGATTTGTCAAATATCTTATGATAGCACCAAATTACTACCTGAAGCGCAATACTGCATTTTTCTAATTGGGAGGACAAAAATCAATGTAGTTGTCTCAAACAACACTCATTCTAATCCTGCCAAACAAAATGTAAGGGAAAAAAAGCAACTAATCTGAATTCTGATTTTTTAACTGTTTTCATAAGGTTTGCCACATTGCTTTCTACATCACTATGAACTGGGCTAAAGTGTGGAGCCAAGAATCTGCTGCATATAATTTTAACTAATCAGACACCCTGAGGACCACATGGAACAAAACTTTACCTTTTTGTGCCCTTACGTCCTACTGAATATGTGACATACCATGAAATAAGGACTACAACCTTTTATTTGCTATTTTAAGATTAATCTTTTTACATTTGCCCTGTCAAAATTAAGAATTCAGATTGATCCGCAGGGTCACTGTGAGAGGCAGACGTTAAGATGACATAGAGCAGTCAGCACTGATGAGTAACCATGAGATCAAACTTCAGCTTAATTATCCTAAACTCCACCTCAATTTGTTTCCTATGTCCAGCATGTGAAGACACTTGCTTTTCAGGGTGTTTGTGTGTTCTTTTAGTTGTGGGGGTTGAACATGCTTGCTGAAATGCTTCTCTGGCACTCTTTTTTCATTTTGTTCAGTCGAGAAAGAGAGAGAAGGAGTGCAGAACATTGGCAGCAGTATGAGTATGAATGCTGCATGAGAGCTATCTGTCTGTGCTTATTAATGCTTTCTGTCTGCAATGATTCGCTCCTCTCAAGCCGAGAAGAATTACAAACAGCTACCACCTACTGCGTGCACGTACAGAACAGAAAGCCATTCACACACTCAAGAATCATTCGAACTGATTACACTGCATGACGATGCTGCCACGGCCTGGGTGTTCCAGGATCAGGGGGTTTGCCATAAACAATGACTGGTGTATTGCCATCCCATCAAATCTAGTTGTTTTTTAACCACAAGCATGGAATCAAGATTGGATCCTCCGACATGTGTATGCATTTTATACACACACACACACACACACACACACACACACACACACACACACACACCTTACTGTCTTGTCTGACACAGTCTGAGCAGCTTATTCAGACAGATTTCGCTTTTTGAACACAAAATTAATTCCAAATGTTCCTGGCCTATTACAGAAAACAGAAACATATCATTGACAGGAAATCTTTTGTCACCTCACTACAAAGTTACACAGACCTTGATTTCATTTCCTGCATATTTTCTTTTTAATCAAAGGGCAAGATGAAAGTGTGCAGGGGAAAAAAGCATTGGCAAGTCCAAAAACCCTGAGATGTGAGACAAGGTGATGTATAGTACTGTGCAAAAAGTATTGAGCCAACACTCATTTTTCTATATTTTGTTTATAAAGAGCCAGACTTTCTTGTGTTTTTAATGTAGTCTTGAGGAATAGTTCTCCAGGCTTCCTGAAAGCCTTTTTGGCTCTCATTTTCAGTCCAGTCCCTGTACCTGATCAGTTTCAGAGTGTGTGAATTCTGATTCTTGAATATGTCAATTGAAACTTTCAAAGAAACATTTTCCTTCTTAAGCTATACAGTGACCTATGAATCATTTAAGCATAAACATCTGACTTATGCCTTAAACCAAGGAAAACAGAGGCAGATGATAACAGATGGTCAAGTCAGTCGTGAGTATACTGGTGATGCTGAATGCTGAGTGGTTGGTGCAGACAAGGGTGGAAATGAGGCTGCTGCTAAGAACATTACATAAACAACCTAATTCAAAATCTTTGAGCACTTCTGTCACAATCAGTCTATCACAGGAAAACATATTTCCCATTTCTTTAACTTAATCTACAATCTCATTAATTAAATATAAAGAAATGATTTTTTAAACTTACTGTATGTAGTAGGAAAAACTTCACACACACAAGCAATCTTAAAAAAAAAACAAGCAACTCTTTAAAAAAATAACTTTAATTAATCTTAAGATCCACATAAAACTCAGGCATCTTGAAACATTGTATTTAATGTCAAAATTGTCTGAGGAAAAAGCAATTTGTTGCTCAATAAGCTCTGGGAATTTTGGTGTAAATTACTCACAGCTCTGTTCGACTGCCTGCAGAAAGTGGCACTAGTGTGAATTAACCATTGCTTCATGTTTATTTAAAGAGATGCAGCTTTACTTTAGTCCTGTAGTCTGTCCGACTTTCTCACTTTATCTTCGTTGCACTCCAAACCTTCCAAATCTTTGATTCTAATACTGCCACCATCTCACCATCTCATCTCTACCATAACTCGGTGCAACTAAATCATATGCCAGAGTTTTATTTGAGAACATGGAGTTCAGTTTTTTGCTGCTTTCCCCACTTCTCAGTTGGATTTCTCATTAATATCATATTGAATCTCTGTGGAACATGGTGAATGAGAGCTGTTTCTCTTTTGTTTTTTAGGACGTAACAGGACCGTTATCCAATATGTTTTTTTTTTTTTTCCCTATTAAGCACCACAGTAACTGAACTAACAATGTTTGTGTTTGACATCAGATCACCAAGTTATGGTAGAGATGAGATGGTGAGATGCTTCTAACTTCTTATAGAAATTATGAAAATACAGCACCAACCAATGAAATAGCACCAAAATTGCTAAAAGTGTTTCGTAGGGTTAGGGGTAGGGTTGTCTCTTTTAGTTTCATGTCATTCAAACAAGCATTAGTGTATACGGTAAATGTTATTAGCTATATATTTGTTAGCTATATAGTGCCATTCTCTATATACACTAGTTACCACACCCCATACTAACCAGCCACTGGATGTACAGTAATGCCAGTCCCAAGCCCGGATAAAATGGGAGGGTTGCGCAGGAAGGGCATCCGGCGTAAAACCTGTGCCAAGTTCTGTGCAGATCAGATGGCCCTGTTCGTTTGTTTTTTTCTTAAAACTCTATATAGTTCTATTTATGTGGTATCACAGCTTAATTTGTTGTGATTTATATTTAAAAGATCTGTTCACAAACAATGCTAATACTTCTGTTATGAGAAACTAGCAGAATCAGGAATGAGATAGGAAATTAGGTCTGTAATATCACGCTTCCCTAATTAATAGCTAGTTTAGCCTTTCTTTGGTGGTATAATCTGCTAAGAAGAATTTTTTTTTTTTCAGTCTCAGAAAGAAACCGCCACCAGTGATGGCTTTCATGTTACAGAGTCAAATTTAGCATTGCTAACCACCTTTAGCCAAATAAATATGAGGAAACACTGCCTGCTTCCCTAAAGAGTCAGTAAACACGTATTCAATTGCATGTCGCAGATGCTTTTTTAGCAAGACTTTACCTCAGACGTTAAATAGCTTATGTATTTTCTTTACTCAAAAATGTTTAGACCGACAGCTAGCAAGTCCAATTTATGGATTCTCAATATGCATAATCTGAACTTGTTCCAAGGGCCAATCAAGTGCTTAAGTTATGTGGTGCTTCAAAAAGTGTCCTATTTTTGAAGGGTAACTTATTGCTTTCCTGTTGCATAATGAATGCCAGCTATTTATAATATGTTGGCTGGAAAATATACAGATTGGTATTATATTGTATAAACCATGAGTGTAGAATTTGTGTGACAAAAAACTATACAAACTACAATAGGACTATTCAGAGCTACTAAACCCGGGGTCATATTAGATTTTTTTGTACAACAAAACATGTCTGCAATAGCAGTAAGGCAACATTTTCAGCATACTTGGACGACTGGGGAATATAAGACACATGTTACAGCCCTAATAACGATCACTGGGAAACTGAATTAATGTGATGAGTTTGTGACTGTAAGCATGAGGCAAATCAGGTTAAACCCATTGTGATCCAGCAAAGGTGGTAAAATAAGCCACTGTTGATCTACACTGACACCTTGTGGGGTAACTAGGTATTTGTTTACAAAAACAACATATTAATATGCATAATTTAGTTGATACATTGATACACTTGTGTAAGATGATGTACTTATGCATTTTAGCATGTACAAAATGAAATGTAAACAATATCAGACAATATCATTATCTGAAGTTTTGTACTTATTTTAAACTGTGATATTGTTTTGCCTTTGAATTTGCTTGTAACATGAAGTAAATCCTTAAAATTTTGGACACACTATGCAATTAAATGTGTATTTAATGCTCTCATAGAAGTAATTGAAACTTTTATTTGCTGGAGCAAATTTTTGGACTTCCACTATGCATTTCTCCATTACACCAGAAAAAGGCTATGGCACAGATTATCTCACACCCCCTTATCTTCTACAAAATGTACTTCGATATTTATAAGAAAACAATTATCTTGAATCAAGGAGGAAATGATTTCAACCATGCATAGCTGTATACATAAATGTATAGAAATAAAAACTAACAGTTCTGGTAAAAAGTATATAACGTTCAGTTTGCCTCTGATGAGTAAGCCGAGGGAAAAACAAAAAACTCCCAGAGAAGACAATACGAAGAAACCTTGAAAGAAACCAGACTTTTTTGAATATTGGGTGATATCGAATAGTATGACCATAAATTAGTCACTGGTATGTGTGCTATGTGGTAAAATGTTTAATATAACAGGACATGTGTTATAGTTAATATAGAGCCCACTTTCGTTGTTGGAGATGGGTAAAAAACTGTTTATGGGCATTTCTTTCCTAAACTATTGACTGACTGCAGTAACAAGCTATCACAGAAAAACTACCAAGACCATCAGAGTCAGAGTCCAAGACCATCTTCATAATAATCGAATGTAACTCTCCATAGTCACCACATGCAACCCAAGCAGACCATATGGGGCCATCCTCAAGACTGAGGCAGAGACTTCTATCTAACAAGAACTCCAACCAGAAATGGGGCACCAGAATGAGTCAGACAGGTCCAGAGGGCAAAAGGGGTCAGTATTATTGTGAACCAATGTGCCATCTGTAGCTCAACAGACAGCATCCAAACATAAAGTCCCCCAGATAAATAAATAAGCCTTAAGCCTAGACTTAAACACTGTGAGTTGGTCCTGAACATAAATTCATAACTTTGGTGCTTTGTAAGAAAAAGCTCTGCCCCACTGTAGTTCTCATAATACGAGATACCAACAAGCAGCATACACACTTTGATCGGAGTAGGCTTGGCGGTTCATAAAATGATAGCAGTTCACTCAGGGACCACAGCATGAGATCATTTAGTGCCTTACAGGTCAAAAGTAGTATTTTTAAGTCAATGAGAAGTCTATTTGGGTCCCATTGCAGTGTGGATAAGATAGGTGCATAAACAAGCTTCAGCTAACACGAAATCCAGATAGTAAGGCACTGCAATAATCTACCTTAGGGCTGTCCATAACTTAAGTTGCCAGAGATGCCCTTTTAGATTGTAACAATATAAGGTACATGCAAGTATGTTATTCATAAGTGTGTCTACATAAATATTAGTGTTTCCATCAGCTCCATGTCTGCAATAATATCCTGTGTTTGACTGGTTACTGTGGCAGTCTGAAAGTCTTATTCTGGACATGTTCACTGAATTGCAGTACCTCATTAGCCTCACATGAAAATGCTGAATTCTGGGGGGTAGAGTGTCCAAAGTTTTACAACCATGATAGTGAGGAAAGATTTGTGATCAGAAAGTCTCACAGTCTCTGGCATGCCCATGTCAAACTTAGTACCTCCTATTCAACCTAAGCATAGTGCTGCTGCGTGGGTGTGAGAGTGTGTCATATGCCACAAGTTTACAGTGTTCTGCACATTTCTGAAGAAAGTAAAGGGATAAGCATCTGCAGAGACCCTAATGTCATAACTTGGACAAAAAAATCTAATTAATTAACTCCCTAGCTGATAGAACATAACAAGAAAGCTTCTCACCTCACCCCCATTTGTGGGTGGCTGGATTTTCAGTATGGTCTCTTCTCATGTCTTGTTTTATCCTGTATGCAGATATGGCATGTCCAAATTGGACATTCATATCATGATGTGGCAGAAAGTTTCATTTTTCTTACTCTTTTTTAGCATCCAGAAACCACTTACTAGCATTTACAGTTAACAGATACTGTAGTTCCAACTTGCATTTTTACATCACACATCACATATAGGCTGTAACACATTTTGTTCTACACCAGTGAGATGTTTGGGATGCAAATACATTTCAATTTTTTTTTTTTTTTTTTTTACATTTAGTTTTTGGATGTGTATGTATATACAGTATGTGTGTAATATATATATATATATATATATATACACACACACACACACCCACACACACCAATCGGCTATACAGTTAAAACCACTGACTGGAGAATTATCTGAGCAACGTTGACAAGAGCCAGTTTGTGAAAAGTCAACGATTGGGTCAGATCATCTCCAAAACACCATGTCTTGTGTGGTATTTCCAGTATGTATTGGCTAATATCTACTAAAAGTGGTCCAAAGAAGGACAGATGGTGAACTGGCAACAGGGTGATGGGCACTTCAGAACTGTAACATGGATCAATGGAGGAAGATGGTCTGGTCAGATTAATCGAATTTCCTTTTACATCTCTAGATGTACCCTGAGGAAGAGATTGCAACAGGATGCACTATAGTAAAGGGCAATATAGCAGAGGCATTGTAATGCTCTGGGCAATATTCTGCTAGGAAATGGTGGATCCTGGTATCCTCTAAACACTGTTGCAGACAAGTGCACTCCTTCATGGTGACAGTGTTCTTTAATGGCAGTGACCTATTTCAAAAATGGTTAGGGAATGTTTTGAAGCCAATGACTTCCAAATTATTAGAATGTGCTGGACCAACAAGTCCATAGAGGTCCCACCTTGAACTTACAGGACATAAAGAATCTGATGCTAATGTCTTGAAGCCAGGTGCTTGGGGAGTTCCTTGCCATGATGGGTCAGAGCTGTTTTGATTGCACGGCGGGGACCCACACAACATTAGGCAAGTGGCTTTAATGTTGTATATGTATACTTTCACAATTTTCTATCTCTTCCTATCTCTTCTGCATATAGTATGTTCTTTTGTTTTTGTCACTTGTAGGTATTATTATTTTTACCAACAAGAGTAGACCTAAAGTAGCTCTGCTTTTTAAAATAACAAACTATGCGGGTGCACTTTCATTTTATGGAAATGAACTTAGGCAAGTCATTTACTGGAATTGAAGAATACCTGAAATAGCAGCATCTCTATTCTGAAGCTCCCTGTTATAGAGAATGACTCATTTTTTATGTTTTATTATCCAGACAAGGTCAGCGCACAGAAGTGGGTTTTGTGCAGCTGACGTGAAGTGGCTATGTGAAATCCTAAACACTGTGCAAAGGAAGTACTTGTTTTAGATTGACTAGAGCACTGAAAGGGTCAAGCCCTTGGTCATAAGGCCTAGAGCCTCAGAAGATTTGCTTTATGCTCAGACTGTGTTGAATGCTATGTTGTAATGGGGTCTTTCTTGCTATGTTTATGAGAAGACTTCATATGAATGGCCCGCTGTTCTTGTATTTACTTCTTTAAAAAAATAAATTTTTTATAGAGATGATTTCACAGATTGTGACACAATGTAACCCTTTTCAATACAACGTTTGATTGAAAGATCAGGCAGATGTGTTATAGCAGATGTATAGAGTCTTGTTTAAATAATACATAAGCAAATGTGAATATTGCCTTTGTTTATGTGTTCTCCTCTGTCCCCATTTTATCACATTCACATAGATGTCTTGCTAAATTATTAGCCTTTATCAGTCACTAGATGACAAATCAGCTTCCTAGCAACAGTGTTCTTACAAATTAAAAACTTGAATGATTTTAACATATTAAGACATTAATATCACTTGAGTGTTATTAATTTTTATTAATATAATTTTCTACATATATTAATAATGGTGTGATACTGATTTCTAAACAGTAGTCATTGTTTTACCAGTTTTATCTGCCTGCTGTCAAGCTCAGTTTATTTTGATAATTTAGTTTTTTTTATATTGGGGCATGATTGGCTCAGAAGCACTTTTGCCTTGCTCCAACAAGGTTGGGAGTTTGAATATCATTTCCCATCTGTGAATAGAGTTTGCATGTTCTCCCTGTGCTTTATAGGTTTCCTCTGCATTATCTAATTTATTCCCATTATCCAGAGACATCCGTTGTAGGCGGATTGGTGATTTAAAATTGTAGATTGGTGATTTAAAATTGTCCGCAGTGTATTTTTGGGTGAAGACAGATGTGAATTCCTGTGACTGGTTAACACTCGATCCAATATCTGGCCTCTGCCCTGAGTTTTTTCTGAAGTTAAATCTGCACCATAAATTAAATGAAAATGTTGAGTAGAATGTATGTTATGAGCAGTTTTGTACCAGATTACATCACGCTATTCAGCACATGTTTGGACAAATGTTCTTAGTCTTTTAGCAGCTCCCAGCAAGGGGTCGCCACAGCGGACCATCTGGTCCGCACAACAACTTGGCACAGGTTTTATGCCGGATGCCCTTCCTGACGCAACCCTCCCATTTTATCCGGGCTTGGGACCGGCACTGCATCCAGTGGCTGGGGTTTGGGTACTGGCTGGGAATCGAACCCATGCCTTCCGCATGGCAGGCGAAATGTAAAATACACAAATTGGCACACATAGCACATTGTTATGAACTAAAATCAAAATGTTGAGTAAAAGTTATGCTATGAACAGTTATGTGCCTGATTTAATAATCTACTTAAAACAGGCTATTTGGCTGATGGCGAAAGAAGGCGTAAGATATTCAACCTTACAAAATTTTATCTTTATATTAAGTTAGACAGAGAGTTCTACCATACGGAAAGACAGGCAGACATGTACAGTACGTGGTCTTCAACCTGAAATAATATCATCAATTACATGAAAGCTGATCAGCTTATTTTTAGCTTTAACCTTTTAACTGAACTTTTAGCTGAATAAATCAGAAGCAGAAAGCCCCCCCCACCCCCAAAAGAAAAGGCGAATGGTTTAACACAGTGCTAACCCTCAAAACTAAACACAGCTAAGAATTTACATGGCCATTGAGGCTGGCAAGACTTATATACAAACCGGATTCCAAAAAAGTTGGGACACTAAACAAATTGTGAATAAAAACTGAATGCAATGATGTGGAG
>JAQMYG010000007.1:17585497-17609168 GCA_030014215.1 Clariallabes teugelsi
ACACACACACACACACACACACACACACACACACACACACACACACACACACACATTAATGTTATATTAATATAATATACATCATATTATATTTCTTTTAATTAATGATGTGTAGTTCCGATTTCACTTGAATTTGGATATATAATTTCTATGTATATAGATATTTTAAAATCTATCTTTGCACAGCCACTTTGCACCTCCACAGTGCGGGTTTAATTCCTGCCTCGGGTAAGTAGCAGAAAAGGCAGAGTCATCAGAGACCACTAAGGTTTACATTTTGCAAATGGTTTATTAAAGCAAGTGACTGAGTTTAACACTTTAGTTAGTACTGTAAGTCTTTTATATGAACAATTAAAAGGTGGCTATGTAAATGAGACAAAATGGACAAAAGATTTTTGTCAAATGTATTTACACTGTAATTATACTAATTAATGCTTCACTATTGTGAAAAACACCTACTGTACAACATATAGCAACTATTTTTATGTGAAATATTGTGAATAACACGAGCTGAACTATTTAAATTTCATTTTCTTCTAGAATGCATGCAGCTGTAATTACCGTTAACTACTGTACGTACAAGCAACATTTCCATGGGGTTCTGCCATATTAGGCAACTTGCCATCAAAACTCATGAGCTCTGACATCAGAAATGTTAGACTTCAGAAATCATTTACAGCTGTAAGAAGATATCTTTAAATGAACTACAATACAAAATTAAAATCACTAAACTGTGCTG
Organism: Clariallabes teugelsi; assembly: GCA_030014215.1. Lineage (NCBI taxonomy): Eukaryota > Metazoa > Chordata > Actinopteri > Siluriformes > Clariidae > Clariallabes > Clariallabes teugelsi. The sequence continues at coordinate 17,586,237 of JAQMYG010000007.1, forward strand.
AACTAAACAGAGCACCAGAATTGCATAAAACTGATTTTCCCACCTCCAGACTCCTCATAAAAAAAAAAATTTGCATAGATTTTTTATGAAGCTTCTTTACAACCTGCAGGAACACTATTTCATAAACTATTATAGGGACACTCTAAATTATGCAGTGCATATCAGAAAGGATTACTCACGGCTTTTCAACTCAGTTCTTCCACACTCACAGCAACATGTTTGTCCAATATGTTGGAATTTGTATCTCCAAAAACTCTCACCACTGAGCTCTGCTCGATTGTTGCACACTTTTGCTCTGTGGATCACATATGGCAGATTACCATATTATCCAAGCACTTGCGCTTTCTTTTCCAAAAGGGAGGTATCAACTCTCATTTCTTTGTACAATAAGCATAGTAATATCTGATATTTTAGTGCACCCTCTGGCACATTTATAGAGATCAATTATATTCAGCCATGTGCGCTTCTTTAAAATTCCAATCACAAACACTGTAGGGAGCAGTAAAAGTGATACAGTAACACAGCAGGAGAGAACACAACAATGTGCTATTGGGTTAGTTATCCTAAGATTATGTAGTGAGTAATCAGTTAGTGATTTAGTCATTACAATATTTTGTCTTGTCAAGGTAGCCTACTAACATCATTAATGTTTGGTATGTAAGTGATAATGTACGGCATGTCATTTGGGTAGCAGGAGGTAAAATGTTTTTCATTGAAATTCATGATGGATCGGTCAGTTCTTTGAATCTTGTCTCATGTTCAGTGTTCAGCTGAACAAACTTTACTGTTTTATAATCATACTGCTGATTAATGACCTTCATGTACTTCAGTTATGTTGATTCTTTTCATGCTGGTGTTTAACAATGAAATTCATTTTCATTAATTTCCAAGAAATATTCCTGATATCTTTTTTTTTTTTTTTTTTTTTACTGGTATGACCTTACTTTGGTCACATACTGTAATTCATAGTTTACCCACCATTCTTTCATTCCCACTACCACCCTGAATTTAAACAATAATGTAGAAATTAGAATGCCTGAAAATATGCATCCCAGCAAGCTGTTAGTGGAAATGAATTTCTGACATGATAGAAAATTTAATTGGATTTAATTATAGTTTGATGCCGTTTTCCTTGGGTTGTTCTAGAGCTGGTAAAAATGTAGTACATACTGTATGACCGCAGACAGTGATACCATATATGGACATGATTAAAGAAGCAATAAGTGTTGTCATTTGGATTAGATTATGTTGTGGTTCAAACAATAATAGCAAAAGATAGCAAAAGACATACTATTCTACCTATGGAGGAAGAGCACCAGTATATGTGCATGTTAAGAGAAATAAACTAGACTTTTTTCTTAAGAAATTGTTTATTGCCATCAATGCTTTTCTTTTTATGTCAATAGAATAACATATAACCATGGGGGGGGATCACAACTTTGAATTGTATAGCATTAAAAAAAAGAAAGAAAGAGAGAGAACTCTAAAGGTCCTTAAATTTTTTGAAACCCTCTTAAATCATATTGTACTTAGACAATTTGCTAAAGAATAGCTTTCCTGTTAATTATTTTTATAATGTATAAGTATACTGTATTTTATAAAATAAACCTACTGTACATTTCCTATAGAAGTTTCATTCAGCATCAGTGGCCCTTTAAGAGCCTGAGCTGGCTGTGATTGGAGCAGCTGTGTGAAGTTAAAAAGAGCCAGGGGCTCAGAGCAGCCATTCAGTACTGGAACCAATCAGACAGGTTGCACCTGCACTGTGCAGATGTTAAACACTCACACATTCATGCACACACATTCAGATAGACACATTTAAAGACCTTAGCCATAAATCAACACTCACACAGATGGAAAGTTTCACTCTGGAGCCATGAGTGTGGTAAGACAAGCATCATCACTGACCCAACCACTGACATCCTCCAAACGGCACAAGAGTGTGAGAAAAAGCTCCAGGAAGATCTACACACCTTACCAGGACAATCCAGTGTAAGTGTGATTTTTATTTTATTCTTAGAATTGTTTCCTTGGGGGGAGGGAGGGAGAGAGAGAGAGAGAGAGAGAGAGATGATTTGATCTTTTTCACTTTCAGTATAAAAGGTGATTCTTTGATTTTGTTTGTACTTCTTTTGTATGTAATTAATGTATCTAACATTTTTCTAAATAACATTTAGAATCAATTGCCTTGAGCATTTACTGTCTATCTTCATTTTTATTTGATGACTTGATATGATAAATATCTCTAGCCATAAATATGTTCTCTGTTATGCTGAAGAGAATGCCATTAAAGTGTCACAATTATTTCCCCAGTATTGTTGTAGATCTGTTTAGGCCAATTATTTTAAATTAAGAACTATACACAAGAAATGAATAGATTTATTCCACTTTATTGGATAACTTCTAATATAAACCATTGTCCACCAGGTCCTCTGATGATGAAGACAAGGATGCAGAGCGCGTGGACAGTAATGATCCTGAGGAAATGTTCCAGAATATTCAGTACCAGAAGGAAATCATTGCCAACATCCAAACAAGACCCTGGCCAATGAGACGCAAGCTCAAAGTCTTAAAGTGAGTCCCTTCAGATTTTAACCTTGTGAATCCCAACAATTTTTCAGCAGGTCCAGATTTCCTTATTCCACATGTATCTACTGTACAATACTGTGCAAAAGGCTTGAGCCACCACTCAATTCTTCATATTTAGCTTTTATAAATGTAGTCTTGTGGAATAGTTTTCCAGGCTTCCTGAAGGACTTTTTGGCTCTCATCATAATCTGTACCTGACTGGTTTCAGAGGAATATATTTTTGTTTGCCACAAAGTAACTTGTGAGAAACATGTGCAGATGATGACAGGTGATCAGGCCGATGATTAGTATACTGGTGATACTGAATGCTGAGTGGTTGGAACAGATGAGAGAGGAAATGAGGTTGCTGCTGAAGTCGTTTTCGCTGAAGGCTTTTGCGCAGCACCATACATACATTTCCTTGTTAGTTGCAATGCCTTTAATGAATAATTCATTTTAAAAAAGTTACTGGAATATATGGTTCAAAAGGACTAATTGAGTTTGAAAGTTTAATGGGTTACATTAATCTGCTATGTTTTTGTAAAATACTCAATATGCAGTGTTTCAATATACTGTGTCTTCTAAAAATATAATTCATTCATTCATTCATCCATCTTTAGCACCCGCTTTCTATTGTGTCATTGTGTTATCGTAGATCCCGAACACTGGATAGTGGAAGGAATACACTGTAGTTAAGACACCAATTCATCACAGGGCACCAAACACAGACAACCACTCAATTTGATATAGACAATTATTATAGACAGACAGACAGACAGACAGACAAAATATCCAAAGACTCCTTAAAGGTTTTCTTTGCATTGCAAAGTATTATTATGAATTGTAAATAAATTAAATGAGCTAATAATGTGTATATAATAAAGTCACAATTTTGTTTATACTATAATTAGGCCATCTTGCCAAGTATTGCCACTGTAATGGATGTTGGGTAATTAAGATTATATTACACTTATAGGATAAATTATTCATGGTCCTATTACTTAAAAAAATAACCAGCAGTTACAACAGGATAACATAATGGCAAGGAGGCACCTAAATTTATAACATGTAAAATCATGAGTGTTTTTACGTTCTGCAGATCTGATGCTAATGGAGAGGAAATGCATTAACATAAAGTAAATAACAATTAACACTAAGCTCATGGGAGCTCTAGGCTTTTTAATGACATGGCACCTAGCAAGCAACCTAACTTGAGTAATTATTTAATTATCCACTCTCTGGTTTTTTCATTGTACCGAGGTCACATGTTCACTAAAAGACATCATCTTATGCTTAACTGGATTTGACTAAGTGAGGTCTCTCAAGGGTCAGGGACAATGACAGTTCCTTTCAGACACACAACTTACTCGATACAGTGTATATACAGTATACATACAGTAGACATGCTAACAAAGAATTCAGCAATGCTGTTAACTCCAGCTTAAAACTGAGTGTTGCGCGCATGTTACTTATTCTGTGCTGACCACTTTGTCCTCAGCGTTGTTTGATGTCCCCTTTGTAAATTTTCCTGATAAGGTATCTGCAGCTTTATTTCCTTTCAAGGTCCATGCTATTGAGAGTCAGCAGCAATGCATAAAGTCCCTGACTGCACAGTTTACACTGCAACTCATCTGTGCGATCAAGAGTTTATAGCCGTTCGTAAGAAAATGGGTGTTTTTGTGTATCACATCAGTAACACACCCAATAAGATGCTATAAATATATCCATAAACCATTCTTAGCTTTTACCCTTTACTGTTTGTTGGCAAAATCTCTCACAGACGTGTTACACAGTAACATTATCTGTTATTAAAAAAAGAGCAAAGATGTGGTTTTTACAGGTTTTAGTCCGTAAAACTTCCATTTAGGTGAAAACACAGCTAAAAGCATGGTTCATATCCTAGAGGAATGCCTACAGCAGTGAAATGTCCTGTGAAGCATTAAAGCTCAGTATTAATGGCTTCATCAGAGTCGAGCACGGCAGTAAATCACTGCTACGATCACAGGGAGGAATAATGTGTTATGGGCCAGACTGCTGATTCTGGCTATCTGTGTGTGTGTGTGTGTGTGTGTGTGTGTGTGTGTGTGTGTGTGTGTGTGTGTGTGTGTGTGTGTGTGTTTCAGGCAGGCCAGAGAGATCGTGCTGAAGTATGAAGGTAGGCTGACCAGGACGCGGGGATACCAGGCTGCAGGTGCAGATGTATGTTTTTTCTTTTTAAAAGCATAAAATACATTTATTACATTAGCCTTAATTATACATGAGTTTACATTATCCCAATGTTTAGTGACCTTATGTCTGAAGGGATTCTTTACACTTTCCTCATATATACCCAATCTACCAAGACATGTTTGGTGTCTGATGTGTGGTTTCCTTGATTTTTTGGTTTGGTTACACTTATTAATGTAAAGTGTGAAGTGTGTTAAAGCCTGTTATCTCAAAGCTCTAGGGTTCATGAGTTGATCCTGAGCTCACAGTACAGTCTGATATACTGTCACAGTACTGTCTGAATAATAAAGTTGCAGGTGCTCCCACCTTATCTTCAGCTGAAACAAACATTTTAGTACAGCCATAAATAATTTTTAAAAAATCGTAGTAAGGTCCAAAATACAAAAGAAAAGCACCTCAGCAAAACTTTCATTGGAGTGAAGCGTCTGTGGGCTCACGCAAGTGGAAGGAGCGGATAGCGCTGTCCTCCGAGTGTGTTACGGCGCTCCCAATGGTGCGTGAGCGAGCCGTTCGAAAACTGAGGTGTAGTAGCTTAATGTGGGAGTTGGACTAAAAATAGGGAGAAAATCAGGGGAAAAATTTAAAATAATAAAAACTTTCAGATCTTAGTCTTTCTGCACTTCATGATTAGATTCCAAATTCCACTAATGTCAAAGAGCAAGTGAGTGCAAACCCTTTCCTCTGAATTGCTCAGCTCTGTGTTGTGAGATTCAGTCCTGCTTGGACGTCACTTTAGCTTGACTTCATCTAGCAAATGGTTAAATGTAGATTTTGTTCTTATGTTTCTTATAGGATGTCTATGTTGAGCTCCTGCACCTTTTCCTGTCAATCTCTCTTCCTGCACTGCTTTCTTGTTCCCTAACTCTCCTCGTGATGCCGTGTTCAGATTTACAGCTTGTTGTTATGGCTCGATTTAATTAAAATGCTCCAGTGGCATTCAGCAAGGCTGCCTGAGCGGCATTAAAATTAATTGACTTTTTAGCAAGTGGATCTGATGACAAATGACTAATTATGGAAATGGCTTGGTTAAACATTGAAATCAGAAATATTGCACATTTATTTAAAAAATGTTTGCTTTGGCTCATCTCATGTCAATGTGATCATGGATTTAAAACCTGTCTAACTGAAAGCATCATGAATTCCATAATTAAGCAAACCCTGGTAAAGTGAATGGTTTACCCTCAAATTTAAAATGTACAATTTTACTTAAGCTACAACTCTAATATAACTAACAGTTAATGGAAGTTACAACTACCATTTTTACAGCCAGGAATCGCAGAGTTACTAATAAAAGTGGCCTCTCATAATGTCCTATTTTTGGCTGAGGTGTAACACTGCAGTGTTTGCAGTATTTCTTTGTTGTTAGTTTCTATTACTTCTCTAGGCAGTCTACTGTACTTCTAAATCTTAACCATTGAATCATTAAATATAATTTGTTCCTAAAGATATCCTTAGAATGTCTACACACATTTTGTTTAGTCCAGTGGTTAGATTTAGGCCTATTTTAGATTTAAGCCTTCATTAACTCATGCTTCTTTTTAAAAGACTGTAAGGCCACACGCGACATGCATAACAAGACATTAGTTTGATTGATTAACAAGACTACACCAAGGCAAGTGACCCTCAACATCCCATGTGATGCATCATTTCATTTACTTTGTTTCACATGGAAAGATAAGATAAAAAGAAAAAATAAATAACATTTGCTATCCTTTTTATTTCCAGTGACCACTACAAAAGATGTAATTACAATGTAATTACTTTACTTTTATTTCCTCTAATCCATGATATGTGATTTATTTATTTATTTGTTTGTTTATTTATTTATTTATTTATTTTAATTATTGCTACACATTTTAGCTGGCATTTAAAATTTAAATGTCTGGATGATTATGAGGAACTTTTATAAAGGGAGATCCAAAAATCTAAATAGCACCCTGTAAACTTTTTTTTTTCTATCCCTTTTGGTGACAAGTGTTTAGTGGGTTATCCCTGCTTGGGGGTGCAAATCAACAAAAATGTCTAGGCTGATTATAAGAGGAACTCATCTGTCCTTAATAAATTAATTATTTATTAATTTTGCAGCTGTTAAAGAAGATCTCAAGAGTCCTCTACAACATCCTTGTTTTATTTATCCCATGGGAAATGAGGATTAAAAAGATTGAAAGTAAGAAAATATATTTTGCTTAATTTTAACATATAAATTATATTATATAATCAGTAATTCCATGTTTTTAAAAATGACTGATCCTTGTGATATGTATTCCAGAACTTCTAGTGAACTTAGACCATACTGTACATTTATTGTTTGGTCTTCTCTCCGTTTAATTCAAGACTAGGGCTTTTACTTTTCTTGATAGCACAAAAAAACTCATCCTGAGATACCCTTCTGTCTGAACTCAGTAATATTTAGGGTAATTTGTATTTTACAGGTCACTTTGGATCTGGTGTGGCCTCATATTTTATTTTCCTCCGATGGTTATTTGGGATTAACATCGTTCTCACAATTATGACTGGAGCCTTTATTGTTCTTCCTGAGGTTTGTCATGTTTTAAAATTTTTTTTTTAAAAAGCAGTAACAATTTAGCTTGTATTTTTCTAACCTATGTTTACAATAATAATGTACTGTATACACTGTGTACAGTATTAGTGTATATTAAAATTCTGGTTTGAACGATTATTATTCTCATATTTTTGAATATACCAGAACTGTATTTAATTATTTCTTTACTCATTAAAGTTTGATATCCATTATGATTTCACTTTTCTAGTATAAAAGTTATGACATCAATATAACAAAAATGGTGTATATCTTGCAAAGTGCCCTTGATTTGGCCTTTAATATGACCTCACATGTCTTGATGCTATGTTTTGTCAGTAAAATGGGTCAGATTTATATTGCTCCCTGACACAGGGACACAAAGCAATTTCCCTGCTCAGGTATCATGCTCCATCACTCATCCTTCCCCCCTCTCCATCCTTATACTGTATGTGGTCTTTCCATTAGCTCCTCGCTGGCGCTCCTTTTGGCACCACACGCAGCAAAACCATCCCAAGGGACCAAATCGCATCAGCTCAGGACCTTGACACCATCTGGTCACTTGGGGCAAGACTTTCACATATTTACCTTTCGTAGATTGTCTATTTTTTTTCCTTATTTTTGCAAGTAAAGTGTTTAACTTTGGACTACGTTTTGGTCATTTTTCTTTTCCATTTTTAGGGTTATCTGCAGTATTCTGTGCTTTTCTATGGATATTATGGAAACGTGCGTAAGATTGGCAGTGCTGGTTATCGTCTGCCCCTGGCCTACTTTCTTGTTGGAATGGCTGTTTTTGCCTTCAGTTTCATCACTCTCTTAAGAAAGTAATCATTACAGATTTGCTTCAAATCAGTGACAGGTTCAATAGTAAGTAAGGGGAAAAAAACATTGAGGTGCAGTGTTATTATAAAGTAATGAATATGGTGTGATGTGGCCCGACAAAAAGCAGAGATATCATTGTATCTTAATAAAGTATAAGATCCGTTACTCTTATATCACAGTAATTTGAGAGCAATTATATTATAGAAGTGTTTTATTTATTTATTTGTTTGTTTGCTTTGTATATTATTAAATGTTCTAGAGTCAACTTGCAATGCAAACCATGCTAGAAGAGTGGTCTACAAACTACGTAGTCCAGAAAAAGATTAATAAAGAATAAAGAGATTCAATAAACATTTTACCCTTAGGTCTCATATGTAACATGTTAAAACCTAAGACATGGGGTTGAAATCAGTATTATGATTTCCACCTGACAACATAAATGTTGCAAAAAAAAAAAGAAAATAGTCAGTCTTACTACATTAATCCCATGTTATAATATCATATTATAAATGTTATATATTATAATTTTTTTTCCCCCTCCAGAATGGCAAAGAATTCACGATTGAGTCTATCCAGTGCTTCCAGTGAGAACTACACATTCTGCTGGCGAATCTTCTGTGCCTGGGACTACTTGATTGGCAATCCTGAGGCTGCTGAAAGCAAAGGAGCAGCAATAGTCAATAACATCAGGGTGAGTGTGTGCCATAACCCATGACATAGACATCTTGATCTGCATGATTTGGTTCCCAATGATCCATTGAGCTTTTATTACAGCATAATCTACTAGAGAATTTTATGTTCTATCTTACCGTTGATAATTTCCATATGCAGAGCCTGTCAGTATTAATTATTATGGGTGTAAAATGGTGGACTGCTCTAAATATTTATAATATACCTGTAAAGCAGTGGGTGTCGGGGCCAACAGTTAAAAAGTAACCATGACGGATTTTTTTTATTGCTCCGGACTGTATGATCATTTATGTTGAGTATATGGCCATTGTGCCTGTCACTTCCAGTGATTTGTTTAATGGCAAATAATCGAATTGTGTATCAGATATGCAAAGGTAGACGGGGTAGCAAGAGCTGCCAACAGTCCTCGAATAAAGTAGTAGTCATGACCTTTCTGTATAAACATGGCTAGCCCGACCCAGACTAAATCAAGCAGTATTTTTAATACCAACATTAATAACATTAAAATAATAACATTAAAAGTGTTACATATCCCACTTTGTTGTAGGACTATTTAATTTTATTAAATTTTCTGTTTCAAACAAAAACAGTGTGATTTTTGGACTATAGGTATGAATTTCTGTAGCATTTTTAATAAATGTAATTAGACATTTATACAATTAACATAAGTTAATGTTAGCTCAGATGTAAATTCACAGAAGTCAAACATAAAGTCACAGATTTTATTTCTCACCAATAAACTCAAACTCACCTTGACAGAGAAACAAAACAATGTGTATGCATATCTTACAGGTGGGAAAAGCTTTAAAAAATATTCGAAACTGTGCCAATTGTTTTAGTTTTACATGTTAGTTGACTAAATTGCAGTTTTCTTTAAGGAAAAAAAGAGAGTTGCTCTTTTTAATTTTTTTTTTCAGTGATAACTTGCAGCAGCTCATCCCAGCTCATCTTACATGTAGATCTGTTTGTTTTGTTGTCTACAGTCCATGTCAGTTGGTACTGATTTGTTCTTTAATTTCTTATTTTAAAGGAGGCTATTGTGGAAGAGCAAGAGAAGAAAAAAGAAACCAGTCTGTGAGTGCTTTTACTAACTTTTTAAGACTCTTTTTAAGCACTTTTATCATTTACTGCATCATATTGCTTAAACCCATTTTCTCAGCCTATGCTGACTTTAGCAAATCCAGCTCTTTTCTTTTCAGTGAGGATCACTCGAGTGTTTGTTAACGTTTGCTTTCAAGGAAGGGAAATGATCAGTATCAGTGGATGAATTAGGGTGATAGTGTTGTTCTTAGCATAGAGTACAGAGTTCTGATTTACTCTCAGTCCACATCGACTGCAATCGCAGCACAAAACCTCCCACTATATTTCATACGCATCGCTTTTACTGCAGAGGATGACTACTCCTAAATCACAATCAGAGCTGCTCATATATTAAACTGGGTAACTCCGCTGTGTGTATGCGTACACATATACACAACCTAACAGAAAAACTTGTAACCACATAGGAATATGTGTGTTTGTCTAACAAGCATGCAAATTAACACACACCAAAACTGACACATAGTTTTGTAGTTTCCTATGTTCCTTTCTGTCTAGAAACTACAGTTTAAGGCCAAGGTTAAAAATTGAATGTTAAGCCTACAAAATCTATATTATCAAATCATTTTCAAATTATGTAAAAAAATCATACAAGTATAAAGTTGCATGTTTTATAACCATCAAATGGACATTTTGGGAAACCAGTGAAGGGAGAGATGGGTGGATGCAAGTAAGGATGGATGGATAAATGGTTGAAGGGAGTGATAGGTGAGTGTATGTTTGGGTAGATGCGTGGACTGGTACTGTATGTGAATGAGTGAATGGATCGATGAATACATAGATGGATAAATGTTTAAGTGCATGGATAAATAAATGGGTTGCCTAATAATGGTTAGGTAGATTGGTGGATACATTTCAAAATTTTAGCTTTGTGTCACACATGCTTATTGGTAGTATGTATGTCTATTGTAGTACAATAAATTGAGTTTGTAAATGCATTAACTTGTCCATTGTTATTATTAGTTTTATTTTTACCATACACATTTTACTTAAGAGAAAATCTTAATATAAATATGTTGATACATTAATCATTTTTTCAGTGTTGATGTACACTGTGCATATAGTAACTTGTGATGCTGCTGCAGTATTAAAAGATTATTAAAAGAAAGTCATACTTGTATAATAAGATAAAACACCCTATTTAGAGTTGCACCAACATTGCATCTTCACTTTGTAGAATATTAAAAAATGTAAAATCTAAAAACTTAAACTACTTTAAGTACTACTTTTATAAGGTAGAAATAAGTTACAATTTCTGAACACTTTGCTAAAATGGCTAAGGCTAACAACTCCCACTTTTGATTTAGAGCACTACACAAATACAGATTCAAGTAGTTTTTCAAGTAGTAGGCATTGTTTTACATCCCTAGTAGATAGATATACTGAAAACATAAGTACTGCAACTATAAAATAGTAATGCATTAAAAGATTAAGTGATTTTACCTAGAAGTCAAGAATAAAAGTAAATTAATTTCTACATTCTGAGAAAATTTTGCAGCATTGTTTGATGCACCAAGGTTGAATCAGCATGTTACAAAAGATGTTCCTCAGATTGACAGTTGTACAATGACTTCCACTGATTCTTGCTTGGACTTGTTATTAATACCTTTCCTCATTCTGTTAGTCAAGGCATTGACAAAAAAAAAACAATTATGTCATATAATTGTGGAAACCTATTATGCAATAATGATGCTATTAATTAAGTCACTTGGATGAGTTTGATGTTATCAGTGTATCAGTATTGAACTTTGTCATCAATCAGTCTCTGTATATTTGTACCCGTTATACATTTTAGCATGCAATTAAATTAGATTTTGCTACCAACATCCTCATTCTGGGATTAATGAGGGTTGGTATCTAGTCAAGAAGAAACTATTTAATCAAGTCCTCTTCTTACATAAGACTGTTATACGGATTATTTACTTGTAATCTAATTTAAATTCAACTGCCTGTATCAGTGAAATTTTATCTACAGTATGCATACAAATGAGATCTTTTTCTCTCTCTTCCCATGCAGAGCGGTTTTGATCAGCTTGCGGATTCTGGCCAACATCCTGGTTCTGCTCTCACTGGCAGGCAGCATCTACATCATCTACTTTGTTGTTGATCGCTCACAGAAGCTGGAGCAGCAGAAAGCAGAGCTAACTCTGTGGGAAAAGAATGAGGTCTTACTGAAATCTTATGGTCTTTGATTATTTTTCTTTTATGGAAAGTTGAAAGTGTTTCAAAGGGAACGGGTAAATTAATGCAGTTACCCATAAGTGTCAACCCCTTACTCACATTTTGCAGGTGGACGGTTGTTAATATTAAGCAATTAGCATTCAATAGCGCAAATGTGTAAAAAGAATCTGCCAGTTTAATGTAAGGACTTCTCAAAAAGCAGAGAAAATTATTTGCTAAAAATAGGCAATGTATATAATGAACTATGAAAACATTTAAACTTGGTTATAATGCAGTCATAATGCATTGTAACCACTGATATGTGTAATAATTTATGAAAATACTCAATAGGAATATGTATCTTGAATTCGAATATGCTTTATAACCCAGGTTTGTAATATATTATATTAAACTTAACCCAACTTTGCATTATGCTTAATCATATAGTATGCACTGTGTCATGTGTTGATGGTTTCCTCTGAAAAATGCTAGACTGAATATTAGAAAATTACCAAAATATATATAAAATCAACTGTCAATAATCTATGCTAATATGATAAGTATATTACTTATTATATACTAGTTATTATGAATACTAGAATAATTAGAATAAAAATAATAGAAATAAATTTTAAAATCTTGAGACAATAGAACAAAAAAAAAGGCAATCAAATTGGCAGTGCTACCTGGGTCCTACTGTACATCTCTGCGACAGTCCATGCGTGCATTCGCATGGTGTACATTTGCTTTGAGCTGCACCTGAAACAAAAAGTCCTGGAGAGAGTGAACCCAGCATGTTATTTTTTTATCATGTTATTATTGGCCTTAGCCATCCACTTGAGGGGCTCATGGTCTGTCACCAGAGTGAAATGTCAAACTGCATAATAATACCTGCTTTCCTTTCTTGTTCAACTGCTGCATGGTTCCTTTCTATGGAGGAAAGCTTCCTACTTACATACAATATAGGACAAGGTTTTCTACTTGTGCTGGATGCAGCACCCAGGTCTGTTTCTGAGGTCTCTATGTGAGCAGTGAACGGCTGCTCAAAATCTGGATTTTATAGCTCAGGGGAAGTTATCAGGAATTTCTATTGGGCTTGGAGTTTCTCCTCTGCATTGTTTGTACTTTTTACACATCCTGGCTATCCTTTCCTGCTGTTGAGCATTGGCTCTCTATGCCGTTGGACATTGTCGCACTACAACAATGGGCCTGTTTTTGTAGCATTTTGGCCACTTTCTCATAAATGGCCAAAAGGTGTGCCGACAGTGGTACTGGTGGTTCCAGGATAGGTCAATGAGATTGGCCTCTTTTCTGACTCACTGAAGTGCAGATTGTCAGTATTGCAATGGTGTACTCGAGAACCTCCATCTTCTCCTTAGCCTCAAGATAGGGATTTGGTAATCTATTCATTCCGCTCAGTGTGGAATTAGCAATGAAAAATACTGAGATGATTGAGGTGGAACATTGTTTACAGTTTCCTACAACAGCAGCATAAACACATGGTTAAGCCCCTTTTATCCTCTCTCACTTTCTTGATAAGGGATGGAGAGCTGAGGTAAAAACAGTGCAAATAATGTATCACGTTTTATATATAAGTGGTAATTAATAATTGTATTGTTATCAGTGATGCAAAAAAGAATATGCTTCTTTTCAAAGTGTGTTCTCTGTGTGTGTTAGGTGAGTGTAGTGGTGTCCCTCATTACTATGATTGCTCCGTCTGCCTTTGAGCTGGTGTCCCAGTTGGAGATGTATCATCCAAGAACCAGCCTTCGATTCCAACTTGCCAGGTTTGATTATACTAAGATGTGCAAAAGTAAATCAAAATGTTAGGATGAGCAACAACCTTATCTGATTTTCTGTTTTGGGTTTGTTTTGATCAGGGTGCTGGTGTTGTATCTTGGAAACCTCTATAGTCTGATAATTGCCCTGTTGGACAAAGTGAACAGCATGAGCTCTGAGGTAAGTGATTTTTATTTTAAATTATTCTCGATTTCTTTAACAGACAAAAGCATAACATACGTCCAGCAAATACAGAAAAAAACACAGAATAAAGGTTAAAAATTCCCTTATGGTATCACCCTGACAACAAAGGAAATGTACAGTTTGGTAACATTAGGTCTAAATGTACAAGTTGGACATTTTATTAAGGAAATGCGAATCAGCAGACAAAAAGCATAATCACACAGGCTCTCGTTAATAAATAAGCAAGCAAGTCACTGTAGCCAAAACAGAAGCAGTCATAAATTGGACAATAAAGTGTCTGATTGTGAAATAGAGTTGTACAGTAAAAGAGTTTTGATAAAAGATATATAATATGTAGGGTACTACAGTATGTATTATTACATGATTTCATAGCAGTTTTTTTTTCAGCTTTCACTAAATTCCCAAGATAGCTTTATTTGATTCCCTATTTATCTGTTTGTTTTAGATTCCAGGTAACTGGTCTGACTCCACGTCTTACCTGGCCACCATTTCTCAGCCTGCAGAGACCAACCTGTCTACCATTGTCCCAGAGATCACTGAGGGAAGGAATGGCACTTTCACCATGGCTGTAACAGATGTGAACCATACGATCATCACTGTCAAGCACAGCATTGTGTCTGGACCATCAGCACCAGTCCTACCTGCAATTAACCAGTCCATTATATATGAATATAATGGCAAATCCCAGCAGGATCAGTGCTGGGAGACCTATGTTGGGCAGGTGAGATTTAACAACTGACAAAAGTGTACACACATGTTTAGAGACTAATATAGAAAGCTCTATAACTGGAAAAGGTTCGAAGCTTAGCCCAGGTGCACAACCGCATGCATCTGTACTTTATTCTTACTTATTGTATAGTGATAATGTTGCTACCAGCTATATTTTATGTCCTGTTTATGGCATTATAATACTTTCCTTTTCTACTTATATAATAGTAAATTATGGTTTATTTAAATTCTATTTTTACACATTTATATCGTACTGTGTAACTGATCGGAACTGCCACTGAGCCCGATGGTGTGTGTGATAAATACATTTTGATTTGAATTTGAAAATGTCCCTGTAACAGCTGTATTGACCCACTATATCAACGTTGCTTGCTGTAGATTTACATTTTATGAAACAACATTTGTTTACATGCTCTACTCTATTAACCAGCTGATAACAAGCACTTAGCTCTTGTAGTTGATCAGTCTTTAAGCTAACCAATATCATCAATTTGCTCAAATGCTATCATAAATATGGCATTAATGCTGACAGAGGAAGAAAAACGCAAATGTAATGTCCTGTTGTAATTATTTTGCTCTTGATGGCAAGGAAATGACTATGGATTGAATACATGGATACGTGCATTGAATTGTCCAGCCAGACAGTTACTTAATGAAACTATCAGTAGGCAGAGACAGCGCACATCAATTCTCCATGATGTAATCCATAGAGCTGATTTAATGGTCTTCCTTGAGGAGCATTTCTAACCCTCTTGTGGAGGAGTAGTTTTACAGAAGAGAAGGACCAGCTAGGTAGAGTGAATATGTTTCCTGCTTATTTCATTCAAAGGAAATGTTAAAGCTCTCAATCATTGACATGATCTTCACCGTGGCAAGCATTTTGTTGATCGATTTTATCCGGGGCCTGGTGGTTCGATACCTGAGTGACTGTTGCTGCTGGGATCTGGAGAGCAAATTTGTAAGCATGATTTTATTTAATACCTTACTTCCTATAAATTGTTTACTGATGCCATGCATCTTGTAAAATCTAAACAATACATAGTTTTTATGTTTTGTTACACACCAAATAAACTTGATGCACACTCTTCTTACAGCCTGAATATGGCGAATTCAAGATAGCTGAAAATGTCCTTCATCTCATATACAACCAGGGTATGATATGGTATGTAAAAGTAATAATGAACTTGGCATTTGTTATGAAAAGCCATTGTAATAACCTCTCTGGTAATAACCGCTTTGCTTTGATTGCTGGATGTTTCTACTTTCTACTATTCCCTGCTCCTAAATTCTGCTTTGTTTGATTTCATTTCACAGTCCTCACAAGGATGGATGGTGCTCCATTGGCCCATGTATTTGTAATCTGTTAATAATGACTTGCCTTTAGTTGGATCAGTATCAGCAGCTCTGGCAATGAGAGAGCATTCCAATAGCAGATGTAAATCTTAATGTCATCTCCCTTGCCCTGTAGGATGGGGGCCTTCTTCTCTCCCTGCCTCCCTGCTTTCAATGTGATGAAGTTAATCGGGCTCATGTATCTGAGAAGCTGGGCTGTGCTCACCTGCAACGTTCCACATCAGCAGGTCTTCCGGGCTTCCAGGTCAGAAATTGGCTCAAAATATTAATATTTGGCATGTGCTATTATGGAAGGAGATTTACCTATATGATAGTGCTGCATGATTAATCACATAAACATTTAAATGGCAATATGGACATGTGCAATTTTCTCACTGCAAAAGGTTACAATTTATTACATCCCCCCCCCCCTCCACCACCACCGTCACACTGAGCCACTTTCCCACAAAAAAAAAAAAAAAAACGAAATAAATGCGTGAATGCAGTAAACTTAAAGCAGAAGCACAGTAGAAACTGGTAACAATGTAGTATTGTCTAACTTCTTGTGTAGCTCCCACACCTTTTTGGACATGTTCAAAAAAGTATGGTGTGAACATGGTTGAAACAAAATGCAGGAAGAACCTAGGGACATACAGTAGTACTGATGCCATTGATTAGTTAACGGCGTAACTAACCTCTTATTGACTTTATTGAAGTACTGCAAGCATGGCTTAGATGGGAAAGATTGGATGGTGTTCTCACTGAGTTGTTTTTGGGACATCATTGGACATGTTTGAGCAGATGATCATGTGATAGGAAGTCAGTTACAAGATGATAGAACCTGACAGGGAAGTGACAAGGAATTAGTATGAACTTGATAAATGCACATTTGTCCATTTTGACACCATTCCCACTGCATTCTTTGATATTTTTAGGATGCAGTGGGAACTTCATGGTCTTCGTCTGAGTGTGACGGGACCCTTACAGGTAATATATGAGTAGTTAAAACTGAATGTGGAGTATTCCATGATGTATACTAAACATGACCTAGTGTATGCACATGTGAGGAACATACTGATCAGAAGCCTAATTCATCAGAGCATTGTTTAATTTAAATTACAGGTATATTTTTGATTTTGAGACTACAAAAGGCTAATCTTGTGCCTTTTGATTCCAGTATGAATACAGTGAAGATAGTCTGTTAGTGTGGGGGAAAAATCCTCTTTTGTAATTTGGCAGTACTTAAAGGATTACACTGCTCAGATGGAGGTATTCTGGAAGATGTGAAAGCTAAAAGTGCATAGACCGCTTGTGCCCATGTATGCAGTTAGCAAAGAGGAATTTCAGAAAGTAATAAATACACTTATGACTGGTGACATAAGTTGCTTTCATGGATGCCTTATATTAATAGCCTATATTTAATCTAGCCTATATTTAATAGTTAAATAACACAAAAAAAAATTTATCACATCATTACTGTACAATGTTACTGTACATACTGTATAATGTTATCCCAGCTACCTATTCCCAAAAACTCCGGACTGCTGTTGTATGTGAGATACCTTACAAGTAATTGCTCTCGCATCTAAACATGTTCACTCTCAGGTTTACATTAAGGATTACATTGTACAAATACATTTAACATTGATCATGCATTTTTCATTTGTGAATAATCATCTAAAAGTGAAACATTTTTAAAAACATGTTAATTTGCATGTTATTCCCTGAAATTTTCAATTCAATTCAGTTTTGTTTGCATAGCGCTTTTAACAATGGTCATTGACTCAAAACAGCTTTACAGGATCAAAAGAAAATTAGAGAAATGAGTATGAAATGTGCATGAATCAAAATGATCGGATTGTCCTTGATGAGCAATTTGAGGGTGACAGTGGCAAGAAAAAACTCCCTGAGATGGCAATAGGAAGAAATCTTGAGCGGAAACCATCTTCATTTGGGCGATAAACAGATAGCACGATTGTTTCGCTGTCATACTGTGCCTTAAGCAGCTGGGGGTTCACTATAGCAGGAGCTGTGTTTAAGTTAATATGGATCCCATTTGTTACTGGAGGCTCAATATCCCCAAGTCACCACACACATTCCAATCAGACAACACAGAGGCTCTGCACAGATCTCTATCTCTTCACCTGGATGAGTCAGACAGATCTGGAGGGCAAGGGGGGTCTGGATCACTAGCAGCTCAGGTGCATCATGTGTAGTCCAATTGAAAGAGAGACAGTGAGAGGGGAAGAGAAGAGAAGGAACTCTGATATGACTAACTATGACAGCATAACTAAAAAGGAGAGCCAGAAGAAAACACAGACATGAAGGGTCCCTAGGAAGTAAAGCCACCAGTCACTCTAACAACAACCAACCTGAGTGGTCATTGAAAGTGGTTATAGTGAACATACTGTACCAGTTCACTATAATACTCTACATCAATGAGTGCCCAAGATCTGATCCTCTAAGGCAAATCTATTCTGCTTGGCTAAATAAGGGTTTTCAGCCTAGACTAAGACACTAGTCCCAAACCTTAATTGGAAGGCTATTCCATAACTTTGGGGCTTTGTAAGAAAAAGCTCTGCCCCCTGTTCTAGTTTTCATAATATGTGGTACTGACAAGCAGCCTGCCTCCTTTGATCAAAGTAGGCGTGGCAGATTGTAAGACACTAGCTGTTCACTCAGGTACTGTGGCGTGAGACCATTTAGTGCTTCACAGGTCAATAGTAGTATTTTTAAATCAATGCAAAATTTCACTGGGAGCCAATGCAGTGTGGATAAGATAGAGGTGATGTACAGTACTTGTATCTTCTGGTCCTACTGAGGACTCTCGCTGCTGCATTCTGGACTTACTGGAACTTGTTTATGCACCTAGTTGAACCAGACAGTAAGACATTACAATAATACAACCTAGAGGTAATAAAAGCATAATTTTTCATCAGCATTGTGTAGTGACAATACGTTTCTTATCTTGGCAATATTTCTGAGATGAACGAATGCTATCCTGGTAATATTATCAACAGTACATGAGCTATAAATATATAAAACATTCGAACCAATAATCATATCAAGGTCTTTTATTGTTGCACATGATGAAATAGAAAGGCCATCCAGAGTTACTTTGTGATCAGAAAGCTTACTTCTAGCTGCATGTGGTCCTAGTACCAGTACTTCTCTTTTGTCAGGTTTAAATAGAATGAAGTTAAAGTAATAAGCATCCAGTGTCTTATGTCCTTCACACATTGCTCAACTTTATTTAGCTGGTGTTTCTGGCTTTGCACAGACATATAACTTTGTCATCAGCATCACAGTGGAAACGAATACCATGCTTACGAATCATGTTGCCCAGAGGAAGCATATATAGAGAAAATAGCTGTGGGCCTAAAACTGAACTCTGTGGACTACCTTTAGAACATGCAGAATAGTCAATATTTTAATCTAGAAACTGATAACGATCAGTCATAATAAGATCTGAGCCAGGAGAGGTCCAATCCCTTAATTTAATCAATGGTGTCAAAAGCTGCACTAATCAAGAAACAAAAGGAAATAATATCAGGACAGACAAAGAATACTTCACATCATGTGAAAAATGGGGGAGTTTAGAGTATGTCTTGTAGCAGCAATGGGTGTTTTTAAAACAGAGAAGTGTGCGTTTAAATTTATGATGGGAGGTTGGTAGGATGAATTGCATTATTATTTGCTCTTGCTGAATTTCCTTTTTACAGGCCATATAAATCTGTGAAGCAGTGAACCTTCAGCCATTGTGTGAGTCAGCGAGCGCATTTTCTATATTTTAGCTGGGGTCTCTCACTACATGAAATTAATTTAGCGTGAAACACGACTTTATTGGGTGCCATTTAGATCAAAGACCAGTAAGTCTCAACGGTCCAGTTTAGCTTACTGCTCCCTTTCATTTCTCTTGTTGTGTCTCTTTCTCTCTATAGGCTCTGGAGTACTGCTGAGCTATGCATCCCTCCAACCTGCTCTTTTGCTTCTTGATCTAATTTATTTAATGGCCGTGTTGTCATAGACTGTTATAGGCTTATCAGTCAGTCACAGATGTGATTGAGACTGTCATTTTTTTCACGCACCATCCATCTTCGGACACTGAGTCTCTAAAAGCGGTGAAACCCTGAATGCAGCAAAATGAGTGCAGCTCATCAGGCGATAAAACAATTGGAGAGAAAAAACAGTCTATTGGATCCATTTTAGCGGTTCATAAATGTACACTTTTATGATACACAAGAAAGTCTTAGAAAGATCATTAAATTATTGTAGTTATAGAAATTGATACTTATAATCCTAAACTCCTAAATTCCTTAACTATTAAATAATCTACAGCAATGTAGAAGCCCCCCCAAAATTTAAATTTTCGTATTTTTCGAGGGAAAAAAAATACAATTCTCCTAGTAGAATTATGTGAAGCAGTGCCAACCCACTGAAATGGAAAGGGCATGTAATATGAAAACCTTATTATTGTTGCTTTGCTTTGCGCTGACTTTATCTGGATGACCTTACAGCTGGCTGTGAATTTGCATACCTCAGTATTTTAAGCCAATAGAAATCAAAGGAGAAACAAGCTATTCCATAATAATAGTCTAAAACAAAATGTGACTCATTGCATAATCGATTCTCTGGCAGCCTGTTTCATATCTGATCTTTTTTTTCATTCCCAGATCTAATAATTTCTACCTGGCCATGCTTCTCTTTATGCTCTTCCTCTGTATGCTACCAACCATCTTCGCGATTGTGAGGTACAGGCCATCACAGCACTGTGGCCCTTTTAGGTAAATGAGTCAGTCTTATAATTCTCCATCTGAAGAAAAATGTGCGTGTGTGTGTGTGTGTGTGTGTGTGTGTGTGTGTGTATTTGAACCATTTTCATTAAGCCTCCGTGCTAAACCCTTGCCAGCAGCAGCAACATAACAATAACCATATCCAGAGTAATGTTTATTCAAGAGAAAATATTTCAGAGCAGGTTAAGTTTCCTGCCGTGTACTGAAATAATGCTACAGTTCCATGGTTCTAATTTAAAGGAGTATTTTACCCAAAAATAAAACTTGCACTATTGTCATTATAATATACTCAGTTAGCCAAGACTTGTTGTAGCTTGTGTCTGTAGTAAGTTTCTCTTCAGTGTTGTACTAAAGCTCCAAATCTAATTTTGTAACGTAAGTAAAGTTAGGTTACAGGCAACATTTTAGCATTATGCAAACATAATGTGTTTAGACAGAAAAGAAAATTAATACAGAACCAAAATTCCAATAATCATCTTGAAGTATATTTAAAATACAGTAACTTCGTCTGCGGGCATTTTACAAAACAAGAAAAATTTGGTAATAAATTTTAACTTAATAAATGAGCGAGGTCTTGACATACGAGTAGTACACATGCACTTTGTCTGTCTAGCATCACGTGATCACAAATCTTTTCAAAGGCAAAGCGTAGATTAATTAGTTTTCCTTAATTTTATATTTTATATAATTTTTTATATAAATAATCTAAAGTATATTTATTGATTGTATGATGATTTTACATTACAAGGTTCTGTTATTAGTCATTTTCAAACCTCCAATGTAAAACTAATTAAACAAAATTTATGAACCTATCATGTTTTGACTGGGTACATGTATTGGAAGGGTAATTAAATTAGTTCATGCAACAACATGCAATTGTTGGAAAAGCTTTTCCACACAAATCTTAACATCGACAATTCTGATAAGTTACAGTAATTGTTGCAATATTCAAAGCTATGATATTAACCACATGTTAACAAATACAAAGAAGACTTTTTCTGATTTCCTTCAAAAAGTAATTTTTTGGAAGGAAACCTCCATCAAGTTCACACTGATTGTACCCAAAAAATCACATTCCTTTCTCGCAGGCATAAAATAGTTCTACACTTACTTTATTGTTAATGTTGAAATTTTCAACATTACCAAAAAAGTAAATGTATATAGTATTATTGGGATTTTATGTGATAGACCAACACAAGTGGCACATAATTGTGAAGTGGAAGGAAAATGATAAATGGCTTTTAAAATTTAAATAAAATCATAAATTACAAATAAAAGTCTGAAATGTGTGACGTGCATTTGTATTTAGCCCCGTCTACTACAATTCCCCTAACTAAAATCCAGTGGAACCAATTATCTTCAGAAGTTATCTAATTACTAAATAGAATCTACCTGTGTGTAATTTAATCTCAGTATACATACACCTGTTCTATGAAGCCCTCAGAGGTTTGTTAGAGAGCATAAGTGAATAAACTGCATCGTGAAACCCAAGGAACACACCAGACATGTCGGGTATAAAGTTATGGAGTTTAAAGTAGGGTTAGGTTATAAAAAAAAATATATCCCAAGATTTGAACATCAATCCATTACCCGAAAATGGAAAAAGTATGGCACAACTGCAAGCCTATCAAGACATGGCCATCCACCTAAACTGACAGGCTGGGCAAAAAGAGCATTAATCAGTGAAGCAGCTAAGGAGAATCTGTCCACAGAACAACTATTGGTCGTGCACTCCACAAATCTGGCCTTTATGGAAGAGTGACAAGAAGAATGCCATTGTTGAAAGAAAGCCAAGAAGTTGCATTTGCAGTTTGTTACAAGCCATATGAGGGAGACATCAAACATGTGGAAGACAGATGTGCTCTGACCTAAAGACAAAAATGCTATTGTGACAGAAAACGTCTCGGGTTACTTCGCTGTAACCCTGTTCCCTGAAAAGGCGGGAACGAGATGCTGCGTGAAAACGCTATGGGAAACATCTTGTCATGTTGC
>JAQMYG010000007.1:17609268-17625063 GCA_030014215.1 Clariallabes teugelsi
TTCACAACCGGCAACATGACAAGATGTTTCCCATAGCGTTTTCACGCAGCATCGAGTGTAGCCTTTGAAAGGGAACTAATATCACACATCATCCTGACTTGCAGCTGTAATTGCAGCAAAAGGTGGTTCTACAAAGTATTGACTCAGGGGGGTGGAAAACAAATGCACACTACACATTTCAGATATGTATTTGTAAAAAAAAAATTGAAAACCATTTATCATTTTATTTCCACTAATGCCACTTTGTGTTGGTCTTTCACATAAATCCCAATAAAATACATTTACGCTTGTGGCTGTAAAGTGACAAAAAGTGAAAAAGTTCAATGGGGTATGAATACTTTTGCACGGCACTAGTCTTTTATAGAGAACATTTTTATGATGTAAGAACTTGATATAAATAGACATTTGAAAACATGTTTATAGTTTTTAGCTTTGTTTTATAGGCAGCACAGTAGTGTAGTGGTTAGTACTGTTGCCTTGCACATCCAGGGTCTGTGTTCGATTCCCATATCTATGTGCATGGAGTTTGCATGTTCTCCCTGTACTTGGTGGGTTTCCTTTGGGTTCTCTGGTTTCCTTCCACAGTCCTAAGACCTGCAGATTAAGTTAATTGATGTTCCAAAATTCCCCATAGTGTGTGAGTGTGTGTGCCCTATGATGGATTGGCACCCTGTCCAGGGTGTACCCTGTCTCATGCCCTAAGTCTCCTGGGATAGGCTCCAGGCGCCCTGGTACCCTTAATACCGGATAAAGTGGTATAGATGATGAGTGAGCTTTAAGTTTGTAAACAGTTTTATTAAAGCAATAAAACATTCAAGCTCATAGACTCATAGCTCATTCAAGCTGATGAATAACACCATGGCTGTAGTGATTTATGGCTGGCACTCACTGTATCAAATGAATGTTATGAGATTAATTATGATAACACATCCCCTTTCATGCTATATTCATTAAATAGTAGTGATACTGTATCTACAATTCTACTGTGTAAATAACAATTGAATATGGTTTAACATTTCTAGACTAATTAGAAATGCATTATAAAAGTGAAATCATGCTAAGTTTGCTTTTGTCTGATCTGTTGCCTCTGTAGTGGTCAAGAGAAGATTTATGACATCATATCTGAGACAATCGAAAAGGACTTCCCTGCATGGTTTAGTATGGTGATGGGTTACATCACAAGTCCTGTGGTGGTCCTGCCAGCTCTGTTGCTTCTCTTGTAAGTCATCCTTTTACTTATCCAGGCTCAATTACCTCAGGAAAATAAATTTACTCAACAGAGGATAAAAATCTCTTGCTTTGCTTATCATTTAGTCCTCTGAGGCTGCTGTTATCAGTGTGGTTCTTTATTGTTGTTTTCAGCATGCTGATCTACTACCTGCAGTCCATCGCCAGGTCTCTTAAATTCACCAACAACCTGTTGCGGATGCAGCTTCAGACCGTAAGTCATTCAGCGACAAAAAGGTTGAGGTTGAAATTTAAACAAAGAAAAATAATCGTTGCATGTTCAGCTACTTTCAGAATGTATGATGTTTTATTTTTATATTTTGTTGTTGCAGGAACGCACAGATGACAAGAAAAAAGTTTTTCAGTTGGCTGCAGGTAAAAAAAAAAAAAAGTGATATCATTCAAAAGAGAGATTTGTTTTTGTTTCTGTATTGTACTGGGGCTATTAATGTGGCTAACACATAATGGAAATATTTAGCCACCAATTTAGGAATTAGCAAACATGCCAAAATCCTGATGCTCTTATCTCAAACCACATTGAGTTTTCCATACATCTTAAATAGGTCCTCTTATATTGCATCTGACACTACAGTATATGACACACTGTTGTCAATGAACATGGTCGACAAAGCATGATAAAGATCTCAAAGTTGTGGCTCAAAGTGTAAATCCACATTCCATTCATAGAATTCGTAAAGCACAGTATGGTGATGAGGCTCTGATTCACAGTAAAACAGTTAAATGATGCAAACATTTTAAAGTATGCTGTACGTTTGTGAATGATGGTCTGGCCAAGGCGGCTTGGTCCACACTGCAGTCATTCCTGTTAACATTCAGCAACTGGAATGTCTGATCCTTGAAAATTGACTGATAACTTCTGGCCAGCTTGTGGAAGAGATGCATCTGTCAGTGGGAACTGTACAATCGATCATTCACCAACACCAATTGCACATTACAGGAACTCGGCTGGGAGTTATTGCCACATCCCCATAAAGTCCTGACCTCACTCCAATCCAGTTCCAAATGTTTGGGCCATTAAAGGAATTCCTGGGAGGCCTGCGTTTCACACATGAACTAGGCAGTCCATGTCTCTGGTGTATTGAGAGAACTTTCTACCTTGATGGTATCCAGGCACTAATGAAACACTGGGATAAGTGCATTAGTTTAATGATGCCCTGCACTTGGCTGGGTTCCCATCCAGGATGTACTGTCCTGTTTCTAGCAGTGTTTCCAGAATAAGCTGTGATCTGCTGTGGTCCTGGCCAGGATAAAATAATGATGATATAAGTATTATTTCCTAATATGATTTTGTGAATTATTGAGTTTACATGTAATTTTGTCATTATGATCAGATGCATGATTAATGGTTTGTAATCCTATACAGAAACTGCCAGAGTCCATAAGTGAATCATTCCCTTACAGAAAGATATTACCAACCAGAAAGCATGGAAATTGTGTTTAGATGTGATTTTCATTAGGGTGCTTCTCATTACTAATATAATTTTAAATTTGTCAGATTTAGTATTGGTAGTGACAGCAACTTGGTCATGGAGAGAAAATGCAGATATTTATAGAACATTGACATACTTAATTTAGATTTTTAGCCTCGTAGGTCCATTGAAAAGCTGTGAAAACAAATGTTCCACACAAGGTTTATTAATAACATGTTATCTGGAGTCACGAATACAAAATGTATTGGGTAATTAGGGTTGTCATCCTTTGAAATAATCCTGTATCTATTCAATGCAGCACGTCTACAGCCAACTGAGGGTGGTGAGCAAAAACCTGAGCAGGAGAGTGACATCACCAGCATGGAGTCCCCAGCCCGGTCTGCTTCTCCTCCACGTCGCAATGGCAGCATCAACAAAATCGTTTCGCCAGCGCGTTGCAGCAACAGCATCCGCACGATTGCCCAGTCAGCCTCCCGGCTTGATGACAGGAGTCCCTCCATCCTTGTGAGACCCAAACCTAGCAGGTCTGTCATAATGGTGTTCCTTTGTCTGGCCCTTCAACCCTCAGGACATTGCTATACATTTTCCATAAACCTCCCATTTCCATCTCTGCTTGTGCAGTGCTTACAGAGTAATCGCCAATCCCTCCGTTCCCCAGAGAGAGATTCACAGGGTGGAATACATCCCTATCAGGTTTGGCCTTCTTTTAAAGGTTACCAAAATGCAGTCCTTTTTAAAAATGTGTTGTTGCTTAAAAACATCTCTATAAGAGAGACAGATTAGTACTCGTTAGAATGCTTCATTTGCATTCATTTTGTCATAATTTTAAGCTGTTAGTCATCTTCCATCCTGCCCAAAGCTTGAGATTGCAATTTCATTTTCATTCACCTAAGTGTTTAAAAATAAATAAATGAAAATGGAGCTTACGAGTATATATTGTAAATTAATATTTTGGCAAAAGGACCAATCTATTGTTCCTGCCTAAAAGTTACAAAGTACCAAAGATATATTTAATGTCTGACATTTACTAGTATAAACCACTTAAATAATGTATCTAACAAGGTATGAAAGGTGGTGTAGCTCACCAAAGTCTTCTCTGTAAATATGTAAAAACATCTAACATAGAGCTGAACGCTACAGCTACTGTACATCCTGCATAAGTAGAATAACTTCTTTTTTTTTTTATTTTTTTTTTTATCATTGCTCACCTTTTTAAAGGGTGAGCATGCCAGCCTAGATAGCTCTTATGCTAGCCTTATGGAATTGGAGACTAGACTGACATTTCTTGTTAGCTACAGTATGTACTGTACATACAATTTATATAACCTTTGTTATAATAAGGATGGAAGTGATGGACACAAAACATGTCTTGTGACAAATGGGGAATTGTTAAGCTTGTTTTTTTTGCCAAGTTATTGCTTTTTGTCTGTTTGTTTATTAGGCATGTAAGCTCTATGTAGAAGCCATAAGGGTCTTGAAGAGAAAATAATAGTCAAACCTTTATATCAGATTCAGATTTATACTCCACAATTTTGTTGCTTTTTCAGGCATCAAGTCTATTCAGGCCGTTCCAAATCATACCATCACATGGCCTACAATCCATCTGTGCATTTCTCTGAGAGTGTCCACTCAGACCCGGTGTTCAGGAAAGGCCTCAGGCCCATGCACCCAGAGCCTGGTATTGTCACTGCACAGAACTACCTGGGTCGGCGTGCTCACACCACCCGGTATGTCATTCTAAATGAACATGAACCACGAAAGAAGGTTATGCGTTCTACCATGCGTCTGCCCAGGCACTACCGTGTGGTGGACGAGGCAGCTGAGATTGTAGAGCTTTACCCCCGCAATGTGAAGTGCTACATTCCCCGGGGTCAGCAGCCCCACCTTAGTGAGGAAGAGGAAGACGATGAAGCTAATGAAGGTGGAAAGAGAGGATCTTTAGGGCACTCACACCGGCCGAAGTCACTCTCAGATCTCCATCAGAGATCACCGGCACGATTTTACATTGGTGAAACTCTGGACAGCCGCCTAGCACGTAGAGTGTATGGAGCGGAAGAAGAAGAACATTATCTAGACTGGGAGGAGGAAGGCCCTCGTAGCCGATCCCGGACAAATGTTAAGATCACGGAAACACCACACAGGCATGGAGAACCTCATGTCAAGTCCAAGAACAAACGCAAAGGAGAGCCATCACTGACTGAGTCTGATTCGGCGTCATTGGAGTCCAGCAGTGACCAGCAAAACAGCAGCACTGACCAGTACATCCAGGTCATCCATAACAAAGAGAAGTACTTAAAACACAGCACTAAGATGACTAAAAAGAAGTCCAAAACCAGTGCTGAACTGAAGACAACTGGACCAAAAGATCTAGTGTGCTCAAATGTTTGACTAAACTTACTGTATATATTATAACAACACTGAAGTTTCCAGTAGTTGTTTTGCCTTATTATGTTGTCTCCACATGTTTTAAAGCACATACCTGTATTGTAGGCAAGACTCCAGCAACCAAAATGTAGGACCTACAGTACATGTTTTGTGAATGTAAAATGCTATTTATTCTGTATATGATATTATAAAGTAATATCAAGTCCTATATACACTATGTGATATAACGACTGATAGCAGTTGAATCTGCCCATTGAAAAAATGTGCAAATCACTATAATAGACACAAATTCTTTTTTAATTATTGAGCTATATATGGTTATAAAGGCAGATTTTGATAATTCATATGATAGAAAAACTACACATTTTATAAAGTAGAGGGAATGAAAAGCTTGATCTGAAATGAATACCTTACCTACTCACACATACTACTGTATATGCTCACTTTGAGATATGCTTTTCTGGATTACATTGCATGGCATTCAAGTAGGGACAACTTTTTGGTCACATTAATTGAGTTTGAAGTTTGTCGTGTCTTTTTTTCCGCACCAGCTCTAATGGAAAACACAATTTTGACATATGTTGTGTGGCATCAAGTTATTGTTTCATCTGTAACCCAAACAGCGCTATGATCTTCCTTCAAATCAGCCCTTTGTTGACAGGAACAAAGTAGGGATCTATGATGCAGTAGTCCTAAATGGTGCATGAGTATAGAACAAGAGCAGTGAGACACAATGTGGTCACAAACTTGATGCGTCATTACTCAGTCAGAACAATCTGCAAGTGCATGTCGGCGACCAGGGAAACTATGGAACCTGATTAAATGAGAGCTTGATATGAATTCTAACAAAGATTGAGTGGATTTAGTTCTGTAAGAACTGTTGCAAATGAAGACGTAGTTGGGTTTGCAAATTAATGTTACTATATATGTGTGTATGTGTGTGTGTGTATGTATATATATATATATAAAATGTATGTATGTATATGTGCAGTGGGGTGGGAAAAGCTTGAGGCCCTTATTTAGTATAATTATTATTATTATTTAGCCCTTAATTATTATATTTAATAATGTCTCATTGGGCTAAAGACCAAAAATTACTCAATATAAATTAACAGCATTAGAGATTCTGGTAGATGAGTACCTGTCTTTACAGACTCTTTTGGTTCTGAGAATAAGAACCACAGTCCTTTCAGCACTAAAGGAATAGGTATATTTGTAAGTGATAAAGTGAGAATAAACAAAATAGGCCACTGATTCTCTATATGCCGATCAGCCGCATCATTAACATCACCGCCAATTAAATTTAAGAATATTGAGTAAACTGGTGACAGGCTCATGGGCACTGAGCATCATTTATGTTTGTGAGTGCCAAAGGCTAGCTTGTTTGATTAATACGTATATACACACAACAGGGCAATTAACCTAATCTGCGTGTCTTTTGGACTGTGGGAGGAAACCCACCAAACACGGGAAGAACATGCAAACTCCACCCACACAAGCCTGAGGCGGAAACCGAACCCTCGACCCTGGAGGTGCAAGGCCACCGTGCCACCTTGCGATTTATGTTTTTATATATTCCTTTATATTGCTTCTATGAAAACAAGCCTACATTAAACTCTGCATTTTTGCTAAACCTTATGCATACACTGTCTGGCGGAAAAAGAAAAAAAAACACATTTAATTAAGTGTTGTTTATCTTTAATTACAGAATTCATTGTGATGACCAGTTCATGTGTGAAAACGATTCCTCGTGCTTCCAGGACCACTCTTTCACAATTTGAGCCCTGGCATATACTTATGCCATCAGGCGGGTGAAAGTCCATTGATTGGATACCCTGGACATTCCGTACATTCAGGTCATCAGCTGACTTTATTTTATTGCCACATAATGTTGCTGAACCTGACATTCAGGCTACCAAGCAAACTATGCATGATCACTTTGGAATAGGGATAATCTGAACTCATCGGATCACGTGCCCATTTTCAATTGCTCCAAAGTCCAATATTTATGCTCCCTAGTAAAGTCTTTTATATTTGCTTGGTTTCACTAACAAGGAGTTTTCTCATGTCCCAATCCTGTGAATTCTCACCACACTGTGTGAATATGGAAATGCTCTTACTTTCAATATTAAAAATTGCTAAAGTTTTTACTGTTGATTTTTTTTGTTTTTACCATGCAACTACATCTAAGTGTTTACATGATCTCCATTCATGATTTTTTTCTGACCACATTACTTTCACCAAGTTGATGGTTCAGCACCAACCGGGTTTTGATCATATGTTGAAGATTTGATCATGTGTTGAGTATCAGATCTCCTTAGTCGTTTTCTTTTCTTGATGCAGGCTAATAATGTGACCCTGTTGGAATGGTGAATTTAATATTTATTATTTTTGACATCAGTGTATGATGGACATGAAGATATGTTCAATGCTCAATAACACCGTCGCAACATTTTAACACAAAAATTGTCCCCTTTGACGGAATATCAAGATCCATCATTTCCTGTAGTAGGTACGTACAGTAAGCATGTCATTCAGTCCCAGCCGCTTTAGGACGGCGCATGCGCGTCATTCCAACGCATGCGCCTTGCGTGTCCGAACATATTCCCGTTTCAATGGACAGAAACGAATGAAATGAATGAAGTGTCACGATTTCCTTTATTTCTTGAGTGATTTGCGGGTTTTATAAGTGGTTTCAGTGTCAGTTTAGACTTTTATGGCCAGGTTCTGCGAGACGACGGTATAATTCTAATTGTATGTGTTGTTATTGGCTCGCTTAGCCAATGAAAAAAAGCCACGGTTCATTTGTAGAGATTTAGGGCATTTAACAAACACCTCGGTATGGACTATGAGGAAAAGGCCAGTTCTGTGGCGGATCGTCTTTTAAGCTACAGGACAGACGAGTCCGGATGGAAAATATGTAAGAAATCGGTTAGTACTGTTTGTTTTCCCCCTTCCTGTTTTATTTACATTACAGTTTTGACATAAGCATGTTTAGTTTAAAAAGACAGTCAAGTTGTGTTACATCTCTGTGTGTTTTCCGTGTAGAATGATGTCGTTGTTTCTTGGCGACCTTCATCTGAATTCCCTGGAAATTTGTAAGTAAAAGACATTTCGTGTTATAAAACGTTATAACACGACATTACACTGGAACAACTGTAATGACTGCATGACATCAGCATGACATTGTCTATTTACAGCATTTACAGAAAGAGAAGATGATTAAATAGATGAATAGGTAGTTAAGGAAGAAAGAAAAAAGTTGATTATGAAAGTGACATGAGTGGCGTGGTGGTTAGCGCTGTGGCCTTGTACCTCCAGGGTCCGGTTCGAATCCCGCCTCCGGTCTGTGTGCATTGAGTTTGCATGTTCTCCCCATGTTTGATTGGTTTCCTCCGGTCACTCCAGGTTTCTTCCACAGTCCAAAGACAGGCTAATAGGCATTCCCAAATTGCCTGTAGTGTGTGAATGAGTGTGTGTATGTGTGTGTGCCCTGCGATGGGTTGGCACACCATCCAGGATATACCCTGCCTCGTGCCCCAAGTCTCCTGGGATAGGCTCCAGGCCCCTGCATACAGGGTGATACAGGATAAACTAGTATAGATGATGAGCGAGAAAGAAAGAAAGAAAAAAAGTTTACATCAGTCATATGAAAATCAATTCAGCATTTTCAAGGTAGAAAACTTTTTCTTGCTTTGAGTTACTCAGTGATGATTTTTCTGAATGGCACAGTGGCATAGTGTAAGCACTTTGGCTTCATGCCTCCAGGGTCGAGGGTCGAGTACATGGAGTCAAGTCTGTGTACATGGAGTTCGGCATGTTCTCCCCGTGATTGGTGGATCAGTTTCCTCCTACAGTCCACAAGTTTAGGTTAATAGGCATTCACAATTTGCCCACAGTATTTGCATGAGCATGTGAGTGTGTGTATGCGTGTGTCTTTTTTTCTATAACCACTGTCCAGCCCCCCCAAAAAAGTCACATACTCCAAGATCTCATTGTGTGAAAATGATTCCTTATATGCCCAGAACCAGTATTTCACAATTTTAATCCTGGACTATGCCTGTTCCATCAGGAAATGGAAAGGCTACAGATGTGTAAACCTAATCATTCAGTACATTCGGGTCATCAACTGACTTTATTTTATTGCTACATAACACTGCTGAGTCGAGACCCGAACAACTGAAGCAACCTCAGATCATAACATTGATTCTAGAGGCTCATGCAGTGGCCACTGTGCATAAAGGGTGCAATTCCAGAAATTGTATATATGCTAAAATGTTTTATGTACTTGATGTAAGCCAGTAGTTTGACCCTTCTGAAGTCGTGTTTTTTTTTTAATGCCTGGGCAGTGTATATCATAGTGAGTAAGTCCGGGCAGTATGCGTGGTATAATACTGATATCATGATAAATTATGCTATATTTTCTTAAAACATCAACCTATAACCCTAATTATAACCATTCAACTACAGAATACATTATAGTTTTTTGTAAAAAATTTTATCTCATATTCTCACACAGGTGAAAACTTGTACCTAGATAATTTATTACCGACTAGTCAACAGGGTGCCAACTGTAGCCATGACTGTCAAGTTTGTACATGCAAACTTTCTAGAAGGAATGAAGGATATAACATACCCTAAGATTGTTGGTGGAATGATTTTAAATAAGATAGGGTTTGTTTACATTACACCTCATCGTGTTGTACGATGGACATCTCAAAATACTGAACAAATTATTTTCCATCTGTAGATTTAAACATTTCCTATCTTCAGATATATGTTTGCGTTTATAATATGTTGGCCATTTCTCATACACCAGGAGTCAATACACAAACTGTGGCTCTCAGACTAAAAGGGGAAAATTGGAGCTTTTATCAACTGCAATTAAACCTTCATTATGTTTTTTTATATTTGTATATTATATTTGTTTAGTTACATCAATATGAATAACCTGTTTCTTTGCAGATATAAGGGGGAGGCTATAGTCAGTGGCAGTCCACAGAAAGTCTGGGAGTGTTTGAAACCAGTTCCAAATGGGCTTCGTCTCAAATGGGATAACAACGTGAAGAAGTTTGAGCTCCTTGAACAAGTTTCTGCAGTAGGTTTCATGCCGGCTGTTGACTTCACACTCATCTCTCAGTTTTTATTTTAAAGTTTAATTCCAATTGTCTTTCACTCCAAAATTGTCCACCATATTATAACACAACTGAATTAAACACATAAACCACAGCTGCAGCAATAACCTTGTATACAGTAAGTATACTAGTGGTTTAATAGATTCTGCACCTTCACCTGAGGTTCACATTTATAAAGGCACAAATAAATGTACTGTACAATTATGTTTTCTTTTCTTTTGTCAGTGTGTAACTAATGTTTCTGAAATTCATCTCTTAGGACATCACAGTATGCAGAACTGTCACATCTTCTGCTGCTATGGGTGTTATATCTCCACGAGACTTTGTAGATGTTATTTTAGTCAAGCAATATGAAGATGGCACGATTACATCAAATGGTATTTTAATCTTTTTTTTTTTTTTGTATTTGTTTTTCTGATCCGTTGCTATGTATGAAGGATGAGTTCATATACATTTAAGCAAGTATAGATTTAATACAATATACTTTATGGCTGTTTCTTTTAACAGCCATAAAGCTTCAATATCTCAAAGTTAGCTTTGAGATATTGAAGGCCACACCTCCTTCATTGAGGCTTACAGGCACTAAGCCAAACCTTGCACAAACCCAAGCCTTCTTCACTGGGACTGACAAGCAGAAAGCCACCCCTCCTTCACATTGCTCAATCGGTTTGACACATAAAGATATCACAAGTGCATCACTAAAACTGACAGAGAAAAGTCTGCCTATACTACAGTAGGATGGACAAATAAAGATGGCACATGTCCTTTAATTAAGATGAAAGGCACAAAGTCAAAATCTCCTTTTCCGTGACTGACTATTAACTGAATGACGCAGAATCTCACTTTTATTTCCATGTCGATGTCCTCGTCTAGATATCTTCTAGTCCTTATTCTGAATCAGTACTTACTTTTTGGTTTACAATAACATCTGTCAATCCTATTAGAAAAGAAAATATTTTAAATTCTTACTGTGTTGTGTTTTCACATCTTTATAGCAACTCATGTGAGCCATCCAGCTTGTCCTCTCCAGCCTGGCTATGTGCGTGGCTATAATCATCCATGCGGCTGCATCTGTGTGCCAGTACCAGGGTAAGATATAAAGGCATTTCAGAAAATGTAAATGGCAAAATGAATTTATAGTAAAAGGAGGAAGATGGCAGCAAAGAGCTATTATTGTTTTTACAGTCAGCATTTAAACTGTCCATTACAAATCTAAGCTGAGTTTCAGTAATATTGACCTTAGGTTTATTGATCCACTGCCTATCAGGTAAGGGATCGTTCCAAGCATTGCGTAAATGCAGATGATGACATTTATTTAACAAAATAAACTGAATTTTACAAAAACAAACAAAACAGAATCATGGAACAGGAAACATATCAAAAATAAATCTTGAATCCACAGTGCGAGACTCCGACTTAGTGCCTGAAATGCAGTTTAAATAATGTTAGAGATTACCTAAATAATACTGAAGATTAACTAAAGATTACCAACATATGGGGAATTAGACTAAATTGTGAGACAGAAAAGAGCCAACCCAAGTCAACATAATGGTTCAGAAACACAAGCCAAAGAGGTCCATGGATGCAGAGCGCCTCCAGGGGTTTGCTCCTGTCTGAAGCAATTTACAGTGAGATAGATTTTTTTTAACAAGCTATCTTCATTTCAAAAATCTATAAAGTCTGTGAAAAGTCTTCCCTATCTAATCTAATATCTCTAGTTCTGTAACTTTGTAGTTTGGTCCAAAGACCTCCCCTTAGCTACATAAAAAGTCTTTTTTTTTTTTTTTTTTTTAAGAACATGGTTTGGTCTGCTAAAATTATTTGATGAGTTCACATCCAGCCCACTTTCTGCTAGTTTGCAGTGCCTAGGCAACCACATAGTTTATACAGATAAACAGTGTGCTCTTCTACAGGATATACGCACCTTCCTGTTTCTTTGTGACACAAGCCCATGACAAAGCAGTTAGTCAAATGATAAGTGCCACAATAATGAAGATTCATTGGCAATGATTATAGTAAAGCAATAATAATATTAGAGCAATGCATGATCATAGGCTGTATCATACTGTAATTCTTTGTCATTCTTCTTCTTATTATTATTATTATTGGTATTGTTATTGTGATTTTTTTTGTTTGTTTCTGTTCGTCTGTGGCTTACAGGGAAGCTGGTAAAACCCAGCTCATCAGCTTCTTCCAGACCGATCTTGGAGGTTTGCTTCCTCGTTCTGTCGTGGATTCATTTTTCCCTGGCAATATGACTGAGTTTTACACAAACCTCACTAAAGCTGTTAAATCTCTCAAATAGCACTAAAGGCACTTTTATCCACACACACACACACACACACACACAGTGAGCACTAACTGACCATTATTTGGTACATTCTGCCCTGGCCTGGGCCTTAATCTGATCTTTAAAAGCGATTTCTTTTTAAGTCCAATGTAAATTTGACCAAAACAGCTGTCTTTTCTAAAATAATTGTATATTTTAGTTAAGATTTTACCTTTTTTCTGACCTTATTGTGCTTAGAGAGTTTCCATTTATTTTTCATTTGTTTTTGTTTTGTTTTTTTTTTGGGGGGGGGGGTTACATAATTATGTATGTTACTGTCATTACTTTATATAATAAGGTTCAGAACAGAAAAGTAATGTCCCAGAATGTTGGATGAAAAGGGATGTTTAAAAAAAGTTTATCCCTACTACAGCAAAAACACATGAAAATAATAACATTAACTGATGTAAAATACCATTAACTATATCTATAACCATATTTAACAATCCGAATTGAAAGCAGTGAAGGAGCAATTTGGTCTGGCTTTTAGTCCTTCCATGCGCCATCTGTCGGATATTCTGTGAAGCACAACACATTTATTGAAATTTTTAAATGGTGTTTGCAGGATTCAGTGGCACTACGCAATACGAATTGTGGACTTCCTTGGGAACAAAATTATGTGTGTATAATCTGTTTTACAAAAATTGCTAAAATTGTGGACTAGATACTTTGCACTACTACCTATCTAACTGGAATTTTAAAACACCTTCAGTTAGTGTTTCACATATTTTCTCGCAGATAAAGTTTTCCTATTTTACTTTAAATGGTCTTGATTAGACTTAATCCTTTGTGGTCACTTTTCCCCAACTTTCTTGCAATGCCCATGCATTGCATGAGAAACATTTTTATTATTCCCTCGTTCGAAAGGCCAGAGCAGCTCTAGGCTTGTTTTTTTTATATTTAGGGTGCGTGTGACAGCAGTCTTGAAGGAAATTAAAAAATACCAACTTGAGAATAAATGTTTTTTTTTTAAGTCCACTTTATGCTCAAACTGAGGCTGTGGGTAATAATAGAATCACTCACATGATATGAACCAAAGGAGCTGCATAGTGAGGTTCACTGCCCCTAACTGACTTAACATCATATCACATTATAAAAACATTACTGAGAAAAAAAAATTACAGCAACAAATTTGATCAAATTAAATGTCACCTATACATTATAGCACAAATGTGGCATGGCCAGGTAATAGCACAAATAGCAGATTGTCAGCATTCTCACCAGAATGCTAGTCTACAGAAATACTATAAGCATAAATAGTACATAAATATTCACATTTCTAAGACAGCATTTTATCCACGTCAAAATGCTTCATGGCTGAGAACGAGTCACTGTGCTAAGCTGAACAAGATATTGGAAAGTATTGAGATTTCAAATTAAATGAAAATGTATCTGCTCTTGAAGAACACACACAGAATGAATTGTAACATTTTATTCCCTATTCTTGGTCAAGGGTTTTATCTTAATGTTTTGTAGTGCATCAGTAATAACGCATGGTGCTTCTAAGCCACTATTGAATAACAGTATTATAAACACTTTTTAACTGTTGTTACATAATTGCGACCCTGTCTGTGAAAATCCAGCTAGTATCTTTTAAATGTATTTTGTGAATCGCTGTTTTATACATAAAATCATTGTACAATGTGATTTTTGCATAGAAAACAGTGAATCACATAAAATTACCTTAGCTTGGTTTTCAGACACAAGGTCACAGTAGATTGTTTACTATCGTGGTTGTTTACTATCATTTTGCTTCATGGGACACTGCACTTAATGTAAGCCTAATAGACTTGAAGGGATTTAAAATTGTGCTGTTTTTAACAAGGGAAAAAGTACATCTATGTAAACATAATGTTTATTAAGTTTTACATTTGTGGGAGAGATTCTGTTTTTTTTTTATGTTATCAACTGTGGGATCAGTTAATAGCTGCTACAACATAAATGATGACAAGAACAAATTTGTTTCGCACACATTCCTTAACATTTATCTACTGTAAAAATAGTATGAGATTTTATTATTAATTTTTAAGTGATTTTTGTGATTTGCTTTGGGGAAGAGGAATGAACACTTTGTGAAGTGCTGTTATAGAGAAAAATAACCAGCTCTGCCGTGCATCAGGTGCTGTCTCAACTCCAATTTGTTAATAATTTTCCTATAACAGTATATCGTGTAATGTCATTAGGTATTAATTTGTGAGGAAGGGGGCCTGATTCTTCATAGGAGTTATATTTTCTGTTCTGCACTTTAGAAAATAGTATTTTTAAAGACATTAATGAAAATAAGATTTGGTGCAAAAATATGCCATGCCTTTTTTGCTACCTAAAACCACAAGTCTTGGTATAAAATAGGGATCCACCTATCTGAAACCAAGTATGGTTATAAGACCATAGTTATGCTGAATCAGTTGGCTGGTACCAGTCCCATTTTTACATTTTACAATCTGAAGACATTAAGATCTGCTGATATTTGAAACATTCCATAAATGTGTGACCTTGCTGACATAATGTCAAATCTTGCACAAGAACGTGCCTATGATATTTTGCACCGCTTACCAACAGAGGCTCACAGAGTCAGTTTGAGTGCTGTGAATATGACAATTTTTGTCAACGTTAGCTGGGGGAACTTGAAGCTAACAGGGTGTCTGCATACAGTAGGTACACCTTTTATTTATGTACATAGTCAATATCAGAGTATTGGGTATAAACATCTCTGATAATGACATTGTGTTTAAAAAATGGGATGTGTGAATCCTTAGTAAAAAAAAAAAAAAAAAAAAACATTTTACACTATAGTGCAATATGACAATTTTTATGCAATTACTAAACTCCAAGTGTGTTCTGTAGGGTGGATTCAAGTATTATGAGAGTATCAGATAGACAAACATTTGACTTAGGAAATTGCTTTATTCTCTCATTTTACATATATATAATATATATTTTAAGTGCCTTTGGTTTTGGAATGGAGAAAATCCTTTTGACTAATTATTAACAATGGATTGTAAACCCATCCTGGATAGGCTCCAGGCCTCCCGTGACACTGAACGGGATAAGTGGTACAGAGAGTGACTGACTAAATGAGTGAGTGAGAAATTATTAGCATTATAGGTAGTAAAAATTATTTAAAATTTAGAATTATTTAGATTTTTATTATTTTTTTTGTAAACTCTTTGACCAAATTTGTTCAAGTTCAGGTAGGCTTTATTGTCACTTCAACCATATACAGTTAGTACACAGTGAAACGAAACAACGTTCCTCCAGGACCAAGGTG